>APFE030145693.1:0-42928 GCA_000404065.3 Pinus taeda | reverse complement strand
GGGCAAGTGGCCACGCTTAGTAAGGTGCCTCCATTTAGATATCCCCCCAATATTTTTGATGAGATCACCCATCTCGTAACCCTTAATTTTAAAATTGGAAGTTGCTTATTAAAATCTAATCTTATCATTGCTCGTAAATTTTCTATGAGATATTTAAATATAAAATTTGTAATTTATAATTGAATTTATTTATTATTTTAAACTAAAAGGATCGAGATTCGTATTAAAAAAATCCATATCGCAAGGCCAAAACCTTTACATATTCCACTCTTCCTTGAGCTTTTGATATTCACCACACACCAAGCCCTTCAAATTAGTTTCCCCATCAAACAAACTTCCAATCCCTTTCCAACTAAATATTTTCAACTATATCATATATATATATATTTAATTCATTAAATAATAGATATTATAAGGTTAGTATTGTAAAATATATATATATTATATATATATATATTTTAGTGGAAGGTTTAGGTATTGTAAAACATGAATATTATATATACTTTATATATTTAGCATGGATATATTTTATTTATATATATTAATTTTTATATAATATCTTGAATAATTATAAATGGTTTGGTCTTGAAAACTAAAAACCCCATTTGATTTTAATTTATTATTTTTAGTAAATATAAATTTTCGAATTATTTATATAAATAATTTAATAAGTCTTAACATTAAATATAGTATTATATTACGGTATTGAAAAAATATTAATAACTATATATTATATTTATTATAATTTAAATAATTCAAATAGATAAATTAATATCTTAACCCATTGTTCTATTTTTATTTTACCTTGTTGACGTGACTTCATAAATATAATAATAATTATATTATTTTAGTTAAAGGAGGTTTGACTCGGTCCTTAAGTTGAAAAATAGTAGTTAGTCTCTTTTTAGCCGTTGGAGTCTCTGCTTAGTCTATTTAACACGCTAAACTAGATTTGTTTCTTCAACTTGTCCTGACGATGAACCACACTAGTTGGTTCGAAACGCGTCGACAACTGATCAATTATGTGATTTCGCCGAAAAAGTTTCTAAACAAATGTTATGGATCACAGAAGTCTAAATTCCTTGACTTCTTACATTTTTATAATTGCTTTTAAAAGTTTTAGCCCTTTGTTTGGTATTTAATTTTTAGTTTCATGTTTTAAAATTTGATGCTTGTAGACATATTTTTATAGACAAATTGTATTTAAAAATTTCTGTGGTTAATTCTTTTATCAATTAATATGTACATTTAGAATTACAAAACTGCAAAAAATTAAATATTATAAAGCACATTGAAAAAAAAAATTGATGATTTCAAATTCTAAAATTTATATAAAACAAAAACTTTTAAATTATATGTTTTGTTATATTTAGCGTAATATGTTGTACCATGTTAATGTTTTATTTAAATGTTGTGGTTTTTGCATTTGGTTATGGGTGTAACACTGTGTGTTTTTACAACAGTTTAAAATAAGTACTTGGAAATTTGATGTTTGAGAAACATGAAAATTTAAAAAAAAATGTATTTTCTGTGTATGATATTATAATTTTATATTGTATATTAAACTATATTTGTTTGAAGTGTGTTATTTTTTTTGAAATGTTTAAATTTTTAATTAATTATGAATACATGTGTGAAATTTGTGTATTTTAAGATAATTTTAAAAAGTTGAAATTTGATGTTTTGGGGTAGTGACTCGGTAAAAAAAAATGTATTTGATTTTATGACATTTAATTCTATAATTTTAAATTACGTATAGAGCTATCCCTTTCCTTTATTTACCACTTTGTGAAAGCTATCATTGTCTTTCATTGTATTCGCTTTGCCCTTGGTTTCTGCTTTATCGAGGGGCCAGTGTGTGAATAGGTGCCCATGTTCATGGCATCTATGACATCTGAACGAAATATGCTCATAGTCTATTGTTTGCACCCATTCTTCGTCAAAAACTTCCAAGATTATCTCATCCGGAAGGGTTCCAAATAGATCCATTTCCACACATATCCTTGCAAAGGAAGTATATTTTCCCCTTCTTGTGGCTTCAGAAGCTTTGACAAAACGACCTAATTTATTGCCTATAGCAGTTAACGATTATGTTTACGAGTAATCAAGAGGTAAAGAATAGAGCCTTACCCAGACTGGTACTGATGTAAAAGTCTCTCGCTTCGGGAAAAAATTCATCATCCATGGCCACATATAGAGGCGAGCTGCTGCATTGAAGTAGGGCCCTCTTTCAAACACGTTTTCTTTATCTACAATATTTGTGAACACTATTGTGAAGAATCCCTTTGACCCAAGATGTAGGTCAATGCTTCCTTTAGGTTTCCAGTGATATTTGACCCACGTCTGTAGAAATTTTTCAATGGGCCATAAACCCATGAATTTACAGATGATAGCGAAAGTCCTCATGTCTTGTTGATACTAAAACGAACAATGGCCTTTTTACCTGGAATAATAAAAGATCACGAGAGGTTCAGGTCCCCTCCAAATTAGACAGATTCATCACCTCATAAGATCTTATGCTTATAGATAAGGAAATAATAGTGAGAGTTCTTCCTTTTGGAGGGTTAGATCATTGGCTGGTTCAACTCGAAATCAAGGGCATAGGTGCTCCTAGGAACAGGGCTTTCAGATTTGAGAATATTTGGCTTTCCCACCCAGAATTCATGAGCAACATTGAAAAATGGTGGTAAGAAGATTCGCAGATCCAAGGAACAAGAATGTTCCTTCTGCATAAAATATTAAAGCACATCAAAGTCAGGCTTAAGGATTGGAACAAGAATGATTTTGGCAACATCTTTGTGGGAAAAAAATATGTGGAAATCAAAATGTAGGAACTCAACCAAGCTCTAATCGCGGAAGGCTTTGATAAAGTCAAAAGTAAAAAAGTTGATAGAAATCATCAAGAATGGGAGAATTTGTGCAAACATGAGGAAACCTTTTGGAGGAAAAAGTCAAGAGTTCAATGGCTGAAAGAAGGAGAGCATAACACTAGATTTTTTCAGAGATCCACCATGGCTAATAGAGCTCATAACACAATCTCTTCGATCAAGGACAACGACGTGAAGCTTCATATCTCCCATGAGGATATACAAACTGTTTTGATTCAGTACTTATGTGGCATAAATCAGGAAAACAATTCAGATAGAGAGAAATTCATGAGGGAAGTAACTAATCACATTCCTAAGCTCGTGTCTAGAGAGGACAATTTCAATCTTAACAGGCCAGTAACAGAAGAGGAGGTCAGTGAGGTCCTCAAAGAAATGCAGAATGGCAAAGCGCCTAGCCTAAATGGTTTTAATGTGGATTATTTTAAAGCTTGCTCGAATATAGTTAAACAAGATATTTTGAATGTAATGGAGGATTCCACGTTGAACAGAACTATTCTGAAAGTGCTCAATACCTCCTTCATCTCCCTAATCCCTAAACAGGACATCGCTCAAACCCTCGACAAGTATAGACCCACAACTTTATGCAATGTGGTATATAAGATCATATCCAACGTAGTGGCCAATAGGCTCAAACCTCTACTTCCTTTGTTTGTTTCAAGGGAACAATGAGTTTATGTGGAAGGTAGACAAATTCTAAATAAAATTATTCAAGCTCACAAGGTGGTTCACTCGTTAACTAGCAAGAGGCACGTTGGTATCATTATGCAACTCGACATAGCCAAAGCTTATGACAAGGTGAACTCGCCCTACATCAAGAAAGTTCTAACTGCCCTTGGGTTTGATCACAACTTGGTGAGATGGGTTATGGCCCTAGTGACTTCCTCTAGCTTTTGAATATTGGTGAATGGATCTCCCTCTAAGATTCTCATTCCTTCTAGAGGCCTCAGGGAAGGAGACCCGCTTTCTCCATTTCTTTTCATCCTTATAATGGAAGGACTTAGTCGGTCTATCAAGCACGCTAAAGAAATGGGTAAGATCAAAGGCCTTCAACTAACAGAGAATGGTGAGGCTCTAACTTATGAACGATTTGTAGATGACACCATGTTACAGGGAATCCCCACAGTCAAAGAAGCTACAGACTACAAACAAATCCTGAATGATTTTGCCAGGGCCACAGAAATGGAAGTTAATTTCTCCAAATCAAAAATCTTTTTCTTTAATCCAATATTGCTATTGAGAGAAGTATCTACAAAATTCTAGGTTTTCAACGGGACTCCCTCCTCTCTAAATATTTGGGAGTTCCTCTAACTATTAAACCGATGCACAAGAGCATTTGTGAACCATTAATCAATAGGATGCAGGGAAAAGTCAGAAAATGGACCATCAGAGCTTTAAATCTCACCGACAGGTTGGTTGTTACAAAGGTTGTACTACAATTTATCCCTGTGTTTATGTTATCAGCCCTCCCTGCTACAAAGGGAGTTCTGCAGCAATTCAAAAATATCCAAAGAGACTTTCTTTGGGGCAAGGAGAGTAGGAAGAAATGGGCCTTAGTTTCATGGGAAAAACTCTGTAGAACTAAGCACTATGGGGGCCTAGGCTTGGATGACCACGAGATTCTCAATAATGTTTTAGGGGCCAAAATATGGTGGTGTTGGGTTCATGATCCAAAAGCTCAATGGGCAAGTATGTGGAAAGAAAAATATGCCAACGTGTGGCAAACTAGTGACCTCATAAGAATGTCTGGAAACATAAAGGGGTCCTACATCTGGAATAAAGCCTAGGAGAATGGGAGCCTAGTATAAAAAACAGGTTATGGGAAATCAGAGAGGGAGATCTAGCACATTTCTCGGAGGATAGATGGCAACAAGAACCAACATTGTTAAAGGAGGACTTTTTGAACCTTAAAAATGAAACATATACCCAAGGCTTAAATAAGGTAAATGATTTCTCAGATCATACTCAGAATACAGAAAAGTGGAGAATCTGGAGAAACGTTAATTGCAGAGATGAGAGGCCCTTGAATACAAAAGCACAAGAACTTAGGAGAATGTTGGAACAAAGGATGATCTTAGTAGCATGCGGGTAGGATCAACTAAGATGGGGCAACAATAAAAAGGGCACCTTTAGCCGAAAGGAAGCAAAAGGTATTCTCTTAGTGCTGGATTCCCATGTTCAGGATAAGACCTGGCAGAAGCTTTGGAGGAACCAAGGGTGGATGAAGACCAAACTCTTCATGTGGTTGGTTCATCACAAGAAGATCTTAACTTGGGAAAATATCAAGAAGAGGGGTATTCTAGGGCCTTCTATATGCCAGCTCTGTAAAGCTGAGGAGGAGACAATGGAGCATATTCTCAATAGTTGCATTTCACCTCCTCGTTATGGGATTTATTCACTATCATTTTTCAACAGATCTATAGGGACAAAAGGAGTATCATCAATACCATGAATAATTGGAGAAGAAACTTTTTGGACAATAAATTCCTCAGCTCGGCTTGGGCCCTAATGCCAAACTTCATTATATGGAATGTCTGGAAAGAAAGAAACAAGAGAATATTCAAGGATGAAAAGAATCCCACTCATCCACTGTTTGAGCTGACACGAAAACACCTCAAGGAGACAATTGGCTCCACAGTTCGTCATCACCCTAAGAATCCTCCCTTAGAGGCCGATTAGCGAATTCTGAGACAATTGGGTATGGAGGGGCTCATCCGTCAAGGCCTAGATAGGAAGGTGATCACAAATGATGCAGAGGACTTTTGACGTCCTCCTCCGACACGTTTTTTGAAATTCAACATTGATGGCACTTCGAAAGGAAACCTAGGAACTACTGGTTTTTGAGGGATTTTAAGGGATGACGAATGAAGCATTATCTTTTACTTCTATTGCCATTTAGGAAGAGCTGCCAACAACATGGTAGAATTAATGGCTTTTCGAACAATGCTTAGAGTTTCTGAAGCAGGACAACCACTTAAATGTAATTATAAAAGTGGACTTCGAGTTAAGCATTAGCTCTGTGAAAGGAATTAGCTTTGGGGCAGTGCCAGAGAGAGTTTCAAAACAATGGGGCTAATCCGTGTTTTCCAAAGAATTCAAAGTCACCTCCTTGGTCTTCGCAGAGTAAGTTTCAACCATGTTAGAAGAAAAGCCAATAAGCTGGCGGATATCATGGCCAACCAAGGAGTGCGTTGTATAGAAGGCGAGGTTTTGAGGGAATGGCAGGAGTTGCCTCGCAGATTAAAGGAATTTTGTCTCAAGCAAGCGAAAGAGGATATGGATGTATTTCATAATAGAACCAAGGCACGAAATGACTAAAAAACCTCTGTGTTCTTCAGACAGTTCTTTGGCGGGCGGCCTCAAAAAACCTCTGTGTTCGTTAACGAGATTTCTCAATGTGCACATTGGGCACACTGTAGTAAGGATCACAACATTCAAGGGTTTCAGGACAGGCACAGAAGAAAGAATGCGAGGGACGCGAAGTACGTCTTTTCTAACAGTCGCAAGTTACACCATTTTCTTTTTCAAGTTACATAATTTTCTTTTTCGGGAAGGAAAACCACTTCTATGGTGGTTTTCGGGTGATCGCATGATCCTTAAGCAGGAAATGGTTTATGCAAATTGGAAACAATTCCATTCAGCATCCTACACATGGCTCGGGGGTGGAAAATAACACCGCCTTCCCCCCGCACTATTGTTCGGAAACCTTGTTCCATGCGATATGTCTCCCAACCATTGGATTTCGTGGGGCAGATCAACGGTTAGGATTGACCGTGCAGTTTGGTGGGGATGCACCGTTAAACACCATGACCAAAGCTATCATGGAGGAGTGTCTACTTTTATTGTGTTTCTCATGCTTTGTGGCTTAGTTTTTAATTTTTGAATTATTTTTCTGTGCCATTGGTTTTTTAAATTCCAATTTTAAATTTATTTCTGCCATCATTTTATAATAACAATTTTTTAAATTATTTATTTTGAAATTGAAAGATTAATATTTTCTTACCTTTTTTAATTAAGTGTTCTTTTGGTAATAGTTTTAAAACATTTTATTAATAACAATTTTTAAATTATTTATTTTGAACTTGAAAGATTATATATATTTTTCTTACCTTTTTTAATTAAGTGTTCTTTTCATAATATTTTTAAAATAAAATTGCTAACAAGATATTACTGCACTCTTTATGTAAAAAAATTTGATATATTTAATTTTGAAGGTCACATTTCAAAATTAAATTTTTTATCATTTTAAAACTTGTATGTGTAGGGGTTCTCTTTATTTTAAATTTCCCATCTCAAAATTTAAATCTTAGCAAGCATTGGAGATGCATTTAAATAATAACAATTGTGAAATTGCATTTAAAAATTTCCATGTTTAATAAATCTACAATTACATTTTTAATAGAAACTAATTTTCAAAGTTCTAAAATGTATACAAGCACATTTTTACATGCCAACTACATTTATGAAAATCACATTTAAAAAATTCAATGTTTGATAACTTGGACACTTGTACTATTTAATTTTCAATTTAGGGACTTAAAATTTGATGCTTATACACACATTTACATACTTCAATGACGTTCATAAAATTACATATGTGAACTTTATACAACCTCTTGTTAAGATATGTTATACTTAATAAACTAGAACTTTATAAAGAGAAGATTAAGTCTCTATATTTGTGTTGTGATGTGCTGTGTTGTGTTGTCCCATGTTAGTGTCAATGTCAAATGTTAGGTTGTTGTTGTTGTGTTTGTGTATATAAGGTGATGCACATAACACTCTCTATTTAATTTGATTTAACTATTAAAAAATTGAGGTTTCATAAATACATGCTTTTATGGAATTCATATGATATTTAATTTCTAATTTAGTTTTATCAAAACAATTTAAGTACTTTTGATTTTCTACACACCTACACTCGAAAAAAATTGTGTTTCATTAATTGTATGTTTAACTATGATTTTTTCAAAAACAGGTGATTTTTGTATGAAATTTTTAAATATAATGATTATATTGTTATCAAATTTATGTTTTAATATATTATAATGATGAGTTTTATATGGTGAATTTGTATTTCAAATGAATTTACATCCCATTTGGAATGCAGTGTATGATATCAAGATATATAATTGATTGAACTATAATTTTATGAAGGGTTTGTCCTTTCTTTGTTTCTTGGTATGGGATGAATTTTTAAAATTTTAATTATAATGATCCTTCCTTTTTTTGGATGCATTTTTTCATGTTTCAAGTTAATCTAAATATAGATTATTTTTTTTTGCCCTCTAGAAATGAATTTCTAAATTAATTTTTAATTATGATATTTTATTTTATAATTTTTTTGGCTTTCCATCAAATATTTAAATCTCAAATTTTTAATTTTTAATTAAACTAATTTATATCTATAATATAATGTATTTTAAATTAATTTGAGAGCTTGCATTTTAAAAATTAATAGCTTATTTTATATTCCATATTACAAGGTTTCAAGTTTGGATATATGTTAATGCCAATGGGAAAATGGAATTTCAAATTAATTTTTGATTTTGGACAAGTATGTACAAATACTCCTTAAAATTTAGTATATTTAACTATAATGTACTTTCAAACTTTGAAAGTTTATCAAACACTTTTAAAAATTTTATAATTGCTTTTAAAAGTTTTAGCCCTCTGTTTGGTATTTAATTTTTAGTTTCATGTTTTAAAATTTGATGCTTCTTGACATATTTTTATAGACAAATTGTATTTAAAAAATTTCTTGTGGGTTAATTCTTTTATCAATTAAATATTGTACAATTTAGGAAGAATTACAAAACTTGCAAAAAAATTAAATATTATAAGGAAACTTGAAAAAAAAAAAAAATTGATGATTTCAAATTCTAGAATTTATATAAGATAAAAACTTTTAAATTATATGTTTTGTTATATTTAGTGTAATATGTTTTACCATGTTAATGCTTTATTTAAATGTTGTGGTTTTTGCATTTGGTTATGGGTGTAACATTGTGTGTTTTTACAAGAGTTTAAAATAAGTAATTGGAAATTTGATGTTAAGTGAACATTTAAAAAAATTGTGTATTGTGTTTGTATGGTGTTAGAATTTTATGTTGTATATTCAAACTAAGCTTATTTATAAATAAAATATGTAAATTGTTTGTTGAAATGTTTAAATTTTTAATTAATTTTGTTGTGATTTTTGTATGGGATATTATGTGAATTTTGAATTAATTTGAATAAGTGTGGAAAGTTTGTGTATTTTAAAACGATTTAAATAAGTTGAAATTTGAAGTTTGTGTTTTCAATTGCATATTAACCTATGCTTTCACCAATACTTGAATATTTTTCATGAAATGTTTGGATATAATAAATAATTAGCACTATATCTTTTACAATATTTTAAGATAATGCAAGTACTTAGAAATTTGATGTTTGAGAAACATGAAAATTAAAAAAAAAAAATGTATTTTGTGTGTATGATATTATAATTTTATATTGTATATTAAACTATATTTGTTTGAAGTGTGTTATTTTTTTGAAATGTTTAAATTTTTAATTAATTATGAATACATGTGTGAAGTTGGTGTATTTTAACATAATTTTAAAAAGTTGAAATTTGATGTTTTGGGGTAGTGACTAGTTAAAAAAAAAAATGTATTTGATTTTATGACATTTAATTCTATAATTTTAAATTACATATAGAGCTATCCTTTCCCTAATACTTCCACATTTTTAATGAATTGGTTAGATATAATAAACTAACAGTGTGTGTTTTGCAATCGTTTAAGGTGATGCAAGTACTTGAAAATTTTATTTTTGAGAGAGCTAGACATTCAAAAAAAAAAATGTATTGTGTTAGTATTTTATAATTTTATATTGAACTATATTTGTTTATAAAAAAATGTGTGATATTTTCTTGAAATTTTTAATTAATTCTTTCGTGAGTTCTATATGGGATATTATATGTATTTTGAATTCATTTGAATAGATGTGTAAAATTTGTGTATTTTAAAATGATTTAAATACATCGAAATTTGATGTTATGGAGGAGTAACTTGTTAAAAAATATTGATTCAATTGTATGACATTTAATTCTATAATTTCAAATTGCATATTCAGCCATCCTTTCCCTAATAGTCTAAGATTTTTCATGAAGTGTTTAGATATAATAAATTACCATTGTTTGTTTTACAATAATTGAATTAATTTCAACTTAAAATTTGTGTATTTTAAAATAATTTAAATACATTGAAATTTGTTGTTTTGGGGTAGTGGCCTTAAAAAAAGAGAGGTTTAGATATAAAAAATTAGTAGTGTGTGTCTTGCAATAGTTTAAAATAATGTAAGTTATTGAAAATTCTATTTTTGAGAGACTTGAACATTTAAAAAAATTGTTTTGTATTTGTATGATATTATGATTTTAAATTGTATATTAAACTATATTTGTTTATAATAATAAAAAAATGTGTGTGGTGTAACCAAGCCCACTTGGCACAAACTTTGCACTTTATAAGTGGATGGAAAAGTATAAGTGGCGAACAAAAATCTTATGTCCGCGAGATTGTTGTGAAGTTGGTAGCTGGAGAGTTAATGCAGGGAGTAAATACCTTGTACTCCGCCTCGAATTGCTCTGGTTCACCCTTCGCGCCTTAACCTTAGTTCTTTATGGCACTTTCTCAATTGTTCTTCGTTGTTTTCGCTTTGAGGTATTCTGCTCGAGCTGAGGGTTTCTTGGTTTCTTTGGTAGAATGTTGTATGCTTTGTGCTGTTGGTATGTTCGGCTCGTGGTGCTATTAAAAACTCGACTACTCCTCTGTTCAACCTGCTTGCAAGTTTAATGGCAATGGCTTTAGGTTGTGAAGGCTACTCGGCCTCTTTCCGTGGCTTGTCTTCGGTGAGTAATGTTATTCTTTCCTTCCTTGTATGCGTAGATTCCTAAAAGTATTGTTAAGCTCTAGTTGTGGTTATTATATCTTTGTCAGTCTCTGTATATGTCGTGGTTCTTTATCGGGGTTTTCGTGGTTCTTTATCGGGGTTTTGGTAGTCGTCGATAGAAATCACTGTGGTTTTGGTGTGTTTTTTCCGGTACCTTGGTGTCTCTAGTTCGAATCTAGTTGGGTATTATTTGCTTGTTGTTGGTTGGGTTTCTCACAGTGAGGCACTGTATTTGCCTGCGAGCACAGGACTTTTCGGGCGCACGTCCTCCGTTTGGAACAGGTAAATGCTCTTGTCCCTGTTTCAATATGGCTCGCCTTCTCGTTCTGGAACTAACCCACTTTGTTCCTTTGGTCGAAAGTTACTCCAGCTCTTCAAGATGTCATTCAGTTGTGTTTGGCTGCGCTCTCTAGGTAATTTCGCTGTGTTTTTACTTCTATACAGGCATCCGCATTTTCCTTTGATTTCCCATCATTGCGTCCGTTGTAATGTATTTGAGTTGATGTTTTGCAGGTCGCTGTCGGTGACATGGGCGGCGTATCCTCCGGTGTTTAGCTTGTACAGTTGTTTCTTTGCGTGGGTAGGCCTGAAACCCAAACGTCTCGTTGTAGTTTGATTAATGTTAGGTCATGTGTTCTTTGTTCAAGTCCTTCAGTCGTTGTAATGAATTTGACTCGGCTGTATTTATTCTGTTTGCCTTGTGTTAAGTATTATAAGAGGTAGGAACCGTTGTTGGTTGATTTTTTCAAACCCCAGTTCAGGGTTTCTGGTTTGTAATGCTTTTCCGACTATATGTCGTACTTTGCTCTGTGTAAGGTCACGGATTTTTGTTTTTCACAGTATTGTATTGGCCTTACCAAAGATTCACTGTAACTGCGGTCCTTCGATTTTCTAAATGAAAGTTATGAATGGAAAAGAGAATGTACAGTTTTGTTACCTCTTTGCATTTGTATTCCGGATTGTTGGTTGTTCTTTATGTCTTCGAATGCTGGAAAGTTGTTGATGTTCATACACAAATCCCTCGCCTTCGTTTCCTGAATGTTATATACCGAGACTCTTATTCAACTGTGTGCGAAATGAATATATGGCTGTCGGTCATTGTGACTGTGGATTAGTGTGACTTCGTCTGCTTGCTTAATTTTTGGCTGCGATTTGAACATTTGCAATAGTAAATTGATAAATATTATTTGTATGGCAGTTTATTAGATCGTAAGGAAAGAAAATTCACTTAGGCAAATATTTGTAAAAATAGTACAGATGGACAAATAGCTTTCTGTTTGAATGCTCTCACTGTTTCTATTTCTTTTTTTTCTCAATCATCCCAACTCCACTCAATTGAACCCCTCTCTGTTACATTTGATTTGTTTTTATACCTCTCTGTTTTCAGTTGATGTTTACAGTTAATCCAACTGATACAAAATATGGTTGCAGAAATACTACTTTTCTTAATAACTATAATCATTTGGCATTCCAAGACTTGTAGGAACAATTGGCTCTTATTTCCCTAATTTAATGGACCATTCCTTAACTAATAACTAAGCTACAGTAATTCTAACTAAAATAAAAAGAGATCTCTAAATTCACTGACTTTGTAAAACAAACTAAAAGAAAAATTATTTCCGTAAGAATTAAACAGTCCAATCGATCACTAGCATTTGAACCTGGTTGGAATTCTTTTTGCCCAATTACGGTGAGCTGGATGCTCCTGCATGAGTGTGAATTTTTCTTGAAATGTTTAAATTTTTAATTTATGGTATAGTGATTTTTGTATGCTATATTATATGTATTTTGAATTAATTTGAATAGAAGTGTGTACGATTTGTGTATTTTAAAGTAGTACAAATACATTGAAATTTGATGTCTTGGGGAGTGACTAGCAAAAAGATAAAATGAATTTTTGATTGTATAGCTCTTAATTCTATAATTTTAACTTGCATATTCATTATGCTTACCCCAATAGTTTCCTATTTTTTCATGAAATGTTTAGATATAATAAACTAACACTTTGTGTTTTACAATAGTTTAAATTAATGCAAGTACATGGAAATTTGATGTTCCAAAAACATGAACATTTAAAAAATTGCATTTTGTTTGTATGATATTATAAGTTTATATTGTATATTTAACTGTATTTTTTTTTATTAAAAAAAGATGTGTGAATTTCTATTGAAATGTTTAAATTTTTAGTTAATTAAGGTGTGAGTTTTGTAAGCTCTATTATATGTTTTTTGAATTAAGTTGAATACATGCGTGTACAATTTGAGTATTTTAAAATTATTTAAATCGATTGAAATTTGATGTGTAAGGGAGTGTAACTTGTAAAAAAAAATAAAAATGTATTTGGTTATGAGACATTTAATTCTATTTCCCATTTTCAATGAAATGTTTAGATATAATAAATATATAATTTGATTCTTTTAATTAAAATTATTTGTTTATACATATTAATGACCATTTTTTTATACCCTCGTGGAGGTGGATATTAGGAGTACCCATAAGGTTGGGAGGCTAGCTCAACACCCGATTGCTTCATATTTCAATTTGAGAGGGTTGGTGGGGTAGCCAACCCACCCTATTCACCAAACATGTGCGCATTTATTATTAAGTTGAAGAATATGGAAAGTCTTCACTCTAGTATGTCTAAATGGATTTTATGATGTGTTACATACTTCCCTCCTAGTAGGTGGGTTTATTTCCGGGGTTTTTTATTTATTTTTTGTTGAAGCAAGAGTATTAACTTCTATATCATTAAATCAACGAAAATTTACATAATGTACAAATGTCCACGCCACACCATGGACAGAGGCAAAATAATGCTACCCGCCTCCGGCAAGCCCCTCAACCTAACAAATATTATCGTCGAACCCTTGAAAGAACAAATAAAGCTACGCTAAGTGGACAGAAGAACCGAAGAAGACCGCAGAGTTTTCCATGCGCCTCCTCTTGTGACTTGCAATATAAAGCCAACCCATCCAATCACCACGTGCAATCCACCTGCTGAGGAAGAAATCACGTGACGAAGACGAATGGTGTTTAATGGTCCAGTCCCACCAAACTGCACGGTCGATCCTAACCGTTGATCTGCCACGCGAAATCCAGTGGTTGGGAGACATATCGCATGGAACAAGGTTTTCGAACAATAGTGTGAGGGGAAGGTCGTATTCTTTTCCACCCCCCAGCCATGTGTAGGAAGCTGAATGGAATCGCTTCCAAATCGCAGAAACCATTTCCTGCTTAAGGATCATGCGATCACTCAAAAACCACCATAGAAGTGGTTTTCCTTCCCGAAAAAGAAAATTATGTAACTTGCGACTGTTAGAAAAGACGTACTTCGCGTCCCTCACATTCTTTCTTCTGTGCCTGTCCTGAAACCATCAAATGTTGTGATCCTTACTACGGTGCGCCCAACGTGAACACTGAGAAATCTCGTTAACAAACACCGAGTTTTTCAGAGGCCGCCCACCAAAGAACCGTCTCAAGAACAAAGGTGAATCATTTTGAGATTTAGTCATTTCGTGCCTCGGTTCTGTTACAAAATACATCCATATCCTCTTTCGCTTGCTTGAGACAAAGATCCTTTAATCTGCGCTGAGGCAACTCCTGCCACTCCCTCAAAACCTCGCCTTCTATACAACACACTCCTTGGTAGGCCAGGATATCCGCCAACTTATTAGCTTTTCTTCTAACATGGTTGAAACTTGCTCTGCAAAGACCAAGGAGGTGACTTTGAATTCCTTGGAAAACACGGATTAGCCTCCATTGTTTTGAAACTCTCTTTGGCACTATCCCAAAGCTAATTCTTTTCATAGAGTTAATGGTTAACTCAAAGTCCACTTTTATAATTACATTTAAGCGGTTGTCGTGCTTCACAAACTCTAAGCATTGTTCCAAAGCCATTAATTCTACCATGTTATTGGTAGCTCTTCCTAAATGGCAATAGAAGTAAAAGATAATGATTCTTTCGAAATCCCTTAAAACCCCTCCAAAACCAGCAGTTCCTAGGTTGCCTTTTGAAGTACCATCAATGTTGAATTTCAAAAAACGAGTCGGAGAAGGACGCTAAAAGTCCTTCTCTGCATCATTTGTGATCACCTTCCTATCTAGGCCTTGACGGATGAGCCCCTCCATACCCAATTGTCTCAGAATTCGCAAATCGGCCTCTAAGGGAGGATTCTTAGGGTGATGACGAACTGTGGAGCCAACTGTCTCCTTGAGGTGTTTCCGTGTCAGCTCAAACAATCGATGAGTGGGATTATTTTCATCCTTGAATATTCTCTTGTTTCTTTCTTTCCAGTCATTCCATATAATGAAGCTTGGCGTTAGGGCCCAAGCCAAGCTGAGGAATTTATTGTCCAAAAAGTTTCTTCTCCAATTATTTAGGGTATTGATGATACTCCCTTTGTCCCTATCAGTGTGTTGAAAAATGGTACTGAATAAATCCCATAAGCAGAAGGTGAAATGCAACTATTGAGAATATGCTCCATTGTCTCCTCTTGAGCTTTACAGAGCTCGCATATAGAAGGCCCTAGAATACCCCTCTTCCTGATATTGTCCCAAGTTAAGATCTTCTTGTGATGAACCAACCACATGAAGAGTTTGGTCTTCATCGACCCTTGGTGCCTCCAAAGGTTCTGCGAGGTCTTATCTGGAACATGGGAATCCAACGCTAAGAGGATACCTTTTGCTTCCTTTCGACTAAAGGTGCCCTTTTTATTGTTGCCCCATTTTAGTTGATCCTACCCACCTGCTACTAAGATCATCCTTTGTTCCAAAATTGTCCTAAGTTCCTATGCTTTTGTATTCAAGGGCCTATCATCTCTGCAGTTAATGTTTCTCCAGATTCTCCACTTTTCTGTATTCTGAGTATGATTCGAGAAATCATTTACCTTATTTAAGCCTTGGGTATATGTTTCATTTTTAAGGCTCAAAAAGTCCTCCTTTAACAATGTTGGTTCTTGTTGCCATCTATCCTCCGAGAAATGTGCTACATCTCCCTCTCTAATTTCCGAGAAGCTGTTTTTATACTAGGCTCCCATTCTCCTAGGCTTTATTCCAGATGTAGGACCCCTTTATGTTTCTAGACATTCTTATGAGGTCACTAGTTTTGCCACGCGCTGGCATATTTTTCTTTCCACATACTTGCCCATTGAGCTTTTGGATCATGAACCCAACGCCACCATATTTTGGCCCCTAAAACATTACTAAGAATCTCCTGGTCATCCAAGCCTAGGCCCCCATAGTGCTTAGTTCTATAGAGTCTTTCCCATGAAACAAAGGCCCATTTCTTCCTACTCTCCTTGCCCCAAAGAAAATCTCTTTGGATATTTTTGAATTGTTGCAGAACTCCCTTTGGAGTAGGGAGAGCTCATAACATAAAAACATGGATAAATTGTAGTACAACCTTTGTAAGAACCAACCCATCGGTCAGATTTAAAGCTTTGATGGTCTATTTTCTAACTTTGCCCTGCATCCTATTGATTAATGGTTCACAAATGCTCTTGTGCATCGGTTTAACAGTTAGAGGAACTCCCAAATATTTAGAGGGGAGGGAGTCCCGTTGAAAACCTAGAATTTTGTAGATATTTCTCTCAATAGCAATATTGGATTAAAGAAAAAGATTTTTGATTTGGAGAAATTAACTTCCATTCCTATGGCCCTGGCAAAATCATTGAGGATTTGTTTGTAGGCTGTAGCTTCATTGACTGTGGGGATTCCCTGTAACATGGTGTCATCTACAAATCGTTCATCATTTAGAGCCTCACCATTCTCTCTTAGTTGAAGGCCTTTGATCTTACGCACTGCTTTAGCGTGCTTGATAGACTGACCAAGTCCTTCGATCATAATGATGAAAAGAAATGCAGAAAGTGGGTCTCCTTCCTTGAGGCCTCTAGAAGGAATGAGAATCTTAGAGGGAGATCCATTCACCAATACTCAAAAGCTAGAGGAAGTCACTAGGGCCATAACCCATCTCACCCAGTTGTGATCAAATCCAAGGGAAATTAGAACTTTCTTGATGTAGAGCGAGTTCACCTTGTCATAAGCTTTGGCTATGTCGAGTTGCATAATGATACCAACCTACCTCTTGCTGGTTAACGAGTGAACCACCTTGTGAGCTTGAATAATGTTATTTAGAATTTGTCTACCTTCCACATAACCTGATTGTTCCCCTGAAACAAACGAAGGAAGTAGAGGTTTGAGCCTATTGGCCACTACCTTGGATATGATCTTATATACAACATTGCGTAAAGATGTGGGTCTATACTTGTCGAGTGTTTGAGCGATGTCCTGTTTAGGGATTAGGGAGATAAAGGAGGCATTGAGCACTTTTAGAATAATTCTGTTCAACCTGGAATCCTCCACTACATTCAAAATATCTTGTTTAACTATATTCGAGCAAGCTTTAAAATAATCCACATTAAAACCATTCGGGCTCAGCGCTTCGCCATTCTGCATTTCTTTGAGGACCTCACTGACCTCCTCTTCCGTTACTGGCCTGTTAAGATCGAAATTGTCCTCTCTAGACACGAGCATAGGAATGTGATTAGTTACTTCCCTCATGAACTGCTCTCTATCTAAATTTTTTTCCCGAGTTATGCCACAGAAGTACTGAACCAAAACAGTTTTTATATCCTCATGGGAGATATGAAGCTTCCTGTCGTTGTCCTTGATCGAAGAGATTGTGTTATGAGCTCTATTAGCCATGGTGGATCTCTGAAAAAATCTAGTCTTACGCTCTCCTTCTTTCAGCCATTGAACTCTTGAATTTTTCCTCTAAAAGATTTCCTCATGTTTGCACAAATTCTCCCATTCTTGATGATTTCTATCAACTTGTTCACTTTTGACTTTATCAAATCCTTTTGCAATTAGAGCTTGGTTGAGTTCCTCCATTTTGATTTCCACATATTTTTTTCCCACAAAGATGTTGCCAGAATTATTCTTGTTCCAATCCTTAAGCCTGATTTTGATGTGCTTTAATCTTTTATACAGAAGGAACATTCTTGTTCCTTGGATCTGCGAATCCTCTGACCACCATTTTTCAATGTTGCTCATGAGTTCTGGGCGGGAAAGCGAGATATTCTCAAATCTAAAAGCCCTGTTCCTAGGAGCACCTATGCCCTTGATTTCCTGTTGAACCGGCCAATGATCTAAGCTTCCAAAAGGAAGAACTCTCACTGTTATTTCCTTATCTATAAGCATAAGAGCTTATGAGGTGATGAATCTGTCTAATTTGGAGGCGACCTGAGACTCTCGTTATCTTTTATTATTCCAGGTAAAGAGGCCATTGTTCATTTTAGTATCAACAAGATTCATATTATCTATAAATATTTGAAATGCGACAGAGTCTTTAATTAGAGCTCTGGTTCCCCCTTTTTTTCCGAAAGAGATTTGATCATGTTGAAGTCCCCTCCCATGATCTAAGGAATTCCTACATGTCTCTCCCTGAGATCTGCAAAGGAATATAGAAACTTGAGTTTATCATGTGTTCTTTGGGGGCCATAAACATTCGTGACCACGTAGGTATCCTTATCGCCAACATGCTGAATAAACACTGATAAATAATTCCTAGATGCCTCTGCATCTATTATGCCAATTTTTTCGGGGTTCCAAAGAGTGAGTATGCCCCCTGCTGTATTCTCTGCTTTGACTTCTAGAAACTCAAATCTATTGAGCCTTTCGCTATGAATTTGTCTTAGATTTTGAAGGGAACATTTTGTTTCTTGGATGAATATTATGTCCGACGCCACGTGTTTCATTCTATTACTAAGCATTCTCTGTATTCTTTTACTACCTAAACCCCTAAAATTCCAATATGTGAACTTCATAATTAAATATTTGTAAAGGACTAGCTCGCTAGATCTTTCATCTTACCTCAGTCTATCATTAGCTTTCCACACTCCATCAAGAGCTCATTTTGCTTTTTCCCACCTCTTTCATTTTCCAGGATTTCTAGTTTCTAACCTAGGTGTTGTTTTTATCGTTTTCACACCTTTATTATCATGCTTGTTACTATTGTTTCCTTTTGCATACCCCATAGCCTGAGTTTCCCATAAAAACCACTGTTGTATTCTATTGAGTTCTTCTTGAGGTGACTATTCTACCCCTCCCATGGTTCCCTGAAACAAGAACCCTTCTAGATCTAGGTGTTCCTTGTCAAGAATCTCATGAAACTCCTGGTCTTCCAATTCCATTTCACTTTGGGTCATTTCCTCGTCCATCTCGAGTTCTACCTCACTCATCATAGTCTCTTTCTGATTATCAATATCCTGTAATTGTTTCTAATTATCTTCTTTCTCCTTTTCCTCAAGACTCCCTTCCATTGCTTGATCTTCTTTCATACTCACTTCATCCTCCCCAAGAACTTGGAACTTGTTCTGACTGAACTTTTGCTCTTCATTTAGATGTTGCTTTGGCCCTCTTTTGCCTCCTTTTCCTTTATTTACCACTTTGTGAAAGTTATCATTGTCCTTCATTGTATTCGTTTTGCCCTTGTTTTCTGCTTTATCGAGGGGGCGGCCTCTGAATAGGTGCCCACGTTCATGGCATCTACGACATCTGAACGAAATATGCTCATAGTCTACTGTTTGCACCCATCCTTCGTCAAAAACTTCCAAGATTATCTCATCCCGAAGGGCTCCAAATAGATCCATTTCCACACATATCCTTGCAAAGGAATTATATTTTCCCCTTCTTGTGGCTTCAGAAGCTTTGACAAAACGACCTAATTTATTGCCTATAGCAGTTAGCGACTCTGTTTGCCAGTAATCAAGAGGTAAAGAATAGAGCCTTACCCAGACTCGTGCTGATGTAAAAGTCTCTCGCTTCGGGACAAAATTCATCATCCATGCCCACATATAGAGGCCAGCTCCTGCATAGAAGTAGGGCCCTCTTTAAAACACGTTTTCTTTATCTTCAATATTTGTGAACACTATCGTGAAGAATCCCTTTGACCCAAGATGTAGGTCAATGCTTCCTTTAGGTTTCTAGTGATTTTTGACCCACGTCTGTAGAGCTTTTTCAATGGGCCATAAACCCATGAATTTACGGATGATAACAAAAGTCCTCATGTGATCTTTGTGCGCCTGTAGAGCAAGATCATTTAAGACTACTCTGGGTGTGATCTCAACTTTGGGCTTACATGGTCCCCTTTGTTTTTTGTCTTTAGAACCCTGCATTTTGTCTTCTTCCTCCTTGTCTTTTGTATTGTTATTTTTCTTGGTTTTGGTTCCTTCTTTCTCCTCTTCCATGTTCCTTTTCCTTTCCTTTTTGGTACCACTATCATTTTCTAGAGGTTTCTGCCTCTGTTGGCTACGACATCCTTGTAGGAGGGAGTGGAGCTCCCTCCTCTACATCCCTCCATGAAGATCAACCTCTATAACTATCTGAAACCCTAGTTATGCTCTCGCTCCGTCCAAAATCACACTACGTGAAAGATCAATCAGTGGTTCAATTTCCGGGGTCTTTTAACATCGACAGGTTTGTGCACAAAAAATTGCATGTAGCCACTAGGAATTTCTTTTTGTCTTTTTTAGCTTGTGCCAAAGGTTCGGTTTTGTTTGTGCTTTGGACTAGTCTATGGATGAGTAGTTTGGGGATAGAGATGACCAATTAATGGGCAACCTTGACTCTGCCAATAAGACTTGTCATTGGACATTGTGGCTTCTTCTAGAGTTGGTGTTCGTTTTTGTAGTTTTGGGCTCCCCGTCATCAGGTTTGGAGTTAGTGCATTTAAGGATCCCTTTTGTGGTCACTTTTCTATTGCACTTGATTTTAGTGTTGTCCTTACAACACATGTGATGTACGTGAGGGGCAAGTGGCCACGCTTAGTAGGGTGCCTCCATTTAGATATCCCCCCAATATTTGTGATGAGATCACCCATCTCATGACCCTTAATTTTAAAATTGGAAGTTGCTTATTAAAATCTAATCTTATCATTGCTTGTAAATTTTCCATGAGATCTTTAAATATAAAATTTGTAATTTATAATTGAATTTATTTATTATTTTAAACTAAAAGGATCGAGATTCATATTAAAAAAATCCATATTGCAAGGCCAAAACCTTTACATATTCCACTCTTCCTTGAGCTTTTGAGATTCACCACACATCAAGCCCTCAAACTATTTCTCCATCAAACAAATACTCCAATCCCTTTCGAGCTAAATATTTTCCAAAATACCAACATATTTGCATTCCATTTTCCCTTATATTTCTATTTCGATATAGAATGACTTCGTGTATTTCTATTTTGATATATAATGACTTCTTGTATTTCTTGGAGAAAAACTTCTTCCTTTCTTCCCAACTTGAATCCAACCCACATTTTATGCAAATTTCAGCTCGTCCTTCTTCATGCACACGATATTTTTCATCAAATCTTTCTCATCCACTTTATGTGCCCCATAATTTTCATTTTCAACAAGACTCATTATGGTTTCCGAAGGTAATCCATTTTCTAGGAGGGTTTGTTGTTTTTCCATGAAAACTGCACTCACGGAATCCTCAATAGCAAGTGGAGGATCCAAATTGGCAAGCTAATTTGTTTTTTAGCTGTTTTGGTTTCTTGCACTGAATCTACTTCTTTCATGTCTTCTCGTTATTTCTTTCTCTAAAGCTCTTCTTCTTTAAATATCACATAGTGGTCACGTTGTGCACCTTCCCACCATTTGGCGCTTTAGGGTTTTGTTTGATCTTATTTATTCCGAGGAGGATTGGTGCAGTTTTTAATTACATGCCCTGTTTCATAGCATTCTATACATCGAAATAAGATGTTATCATAATCAAGCGTTTGGACCCAACCATAGTTTGGAGCCATCAAATAATCCTCTCCGGGAAAGCCCTCATTGAATTCCATCCCCACACAAATGCGATCATAAGTAGCGTTGCATTTTCTTTTTCATTTTGTTATTAATAGGAGAGCTACAAGACATCTACGAAAGAATTTTCCGACCACGTTCCCAATGGAGGAAAGCTATGTGTGACTCCAAAAATCCAAGGGAAGGTTCATTAGTCTTATGCAAACTGGGGTGGCAGAAATTTATTTCGTAACCGTATCGAAAGTGGAACGCTAGCGCTGCATGGAGAGGCTAGTGCTCCCCCAAAACCATCGCCGAGCTTTTCATGTAGCCTCCTTCGCGCCAATCATTCAGGAAACCACACTAAAAAAACCTCATGCCATAGGGTAAATATCCACCTCGTCCTCTGAAAGGGGCTTCCATGTCTTGGAGATCATGCACATAACCCATAAAACATGCAAACCAAACCATTCCATGAAAAATACTTTTCAAAGTCTAAAGCTTCCTCATATAGAAGAATGTAAAGGGAAAAATTATCTTGCACCACTCGAGGACCACAACCAAACTTGAGCATAGAATTGTATGAAACTGAAGAAGAGATAACTTTATTGCAAGCCATACCTACAAAAGAAAATTATGTATTTTCCAAATCACGACGATTCACCATTGAACTATCTTCAGAAAATCCATGCAAATAGAGCAAAGATTGGGTGGCTAGGGTTTTGGGTGAAACCTTAGCCACCGCAAGGGATTCGAGAGCTCTTTCCATTTTGAAAGACATGAATATTATTATAGCCAATATGTTCCCTTCCTTAATTAAATTCATTTTTTTAATATATGATAATGATGATTTTTTTTTGTCTTCGTGGCAAGATTCAAAAATAGTTATTTCATTTTGTTTGAAGAAAATATACCAGCAAAGAATAAGGATACCCTAAAATAGAATATGCCCGAGGGTGGAGCAGTATAAATAGAATCCCAGGAGTGTGGGATTTTATATTATAAATATATATATATATAGAGCTACGTTTTTTTTACTTATGTTTGGGCAACTTCCTTCCACGAGGGTTGGAATTTAACGTGGCATTTTACCCGTATTTGACGTTCAAACGTTTTGCATAAGTGTTTTCCCCGGTGTGTTATAAAGTCCACAAAACATATTTTTGATTGTTTATCATTTTCCTAAAACATTATTAGTAGTCCATATAAATTTGTGCTCCACTCTGGTTGATGCCTCTCACGGTGTCACCTGTAAAAATTGTTTTACGTAACAGTTTGGGCTTACAAAGAATGGATAAACTCAATGTTAGGAACTCTTGATGCAATGTAAGTCATGGCTCTATTGGTAACGTAATTTACTTCTTGAAAATCCAGCACGACGATCGTGCCGAAGGGTTTTTCACATCCATTTATTCATGGAGCATGGAGTAAGATTGCAAAGATAGGCGAACATTAATGTTGCCTCTCTGCTCGAGACCTATAGATGTCGAGATTCAAGAATAAGAAATTATATATCATAAGAAAAGGTGGCGAGTGAAATAACTGAGAGAACAGGGCATCCCATTGAGGAGGCTGAGAATGATATGGACAGGGATCGCTACATGCTAGTATGGACTATTAGGTGTTGGATAAGCACCCTCCTCTTTTTTCCATAATATGTGTTTATTGAAATTGCAAAGTAAAGTCACCTATGAAATATAATCCGTGAAAAGGAGTGAAGGAGGAGTAAGGTCACGGTGGAATTAGATAGTGATGTCTCTTAAAAGCATCAAAATCTATGTTTGATATGCATATTGACACATTGCAAATTCTACATATACAAATTTAACTCAGAAACTTACAGAGATTCATGTCAAACTCGGGTGGTATTTTTTGATGTGAGATTGTGAGACATCATGTCTCATGTATTCATATGACATATAATATTCTACGGGGCCTACTGAAAGTTGATGATCAAATATTTCTTTTAGCTTAAGAAATTGATGGAGTTGCAACAAGGTTTGATCAATTGAAACCTTTTATTTATTTTAATTGTGCCACTTACACAGTGCTTTGAAAGATCAAAATGCTTCTTTTGTTTGTTTTCATAAAATATTAAAAAAAGGGTAGGATTTTAGAGGTAGTTGTAGAGGCTAGCAATAGAATTGTATATTTCTATGATGAAAGCAACAGGTTTCGATACGAGAGATGGTGTCCACGTCCTTTGCAAGAAAAAACCTAAATGAAACTTCTAAAATATGATCCCTTAACAAATAAGACTATTTTTACTAGATAATCCTCGGTTTTCAAATGGAATTGTGCTTTTATTAAAAGAAGATTACATGCTCATGTGTGAGACATGGAAGAGAGGATATAGTATATGTACTGTGTATATTACCTTAGCATTGATTCATCTTAAACCGTACATGATTAGATTAGACATCACAAAATATATATATTCTTCTTTGTTTTCCGTGATTAGATGATTACTTCTCTCGCTTCTCAATTGTGTGTGTGTGTATGTGTGTGTGTCTGTGTGTATACAATTTAGATTGTTTTGGGATCGAAAAAGTAATTAGAAAAAATAATGCTTGGGTCCAAATGCATAAATCATTGGGAGCAGAAGCTTGGAAGCACGTAAATTTTCATACAAAATTTTATTGTAGGTCCTCAAAGCATAAATTGATTATGTGGATGTTTAAAAATTGATTAAAATTCTCAATCCATATATTTTATGCCAAAGAGATTCACTAAAAGAGAACTCAAACCTTTCCCATGGAAAAGAAAACTCAATTTTCCACACATTTTAATCGAATTAATTGATTATATGTGTAGGACTATAATCATGTAAATAAGGATATTAAAATGACCATACTAATTCTATTTTGCATGATTCTATTATTGCAATTCTCATTCAACTGTAGAATGACTAAGAAAACTTCATTGAGTTAAAAATTATGTGTTGTAAACCTCCTTAAATATATGTGTTCATCTTTCTTGCTAGAAGAGTTGAACTTCAACTCCTCTTACCTTATAAACAAGTATGCAACCATTAGCCCTAATAACTCCAAAGGCCCATAATGCCATGATTTTTATAATACGTGTAGATCCTAAGACCATTAACTAATGATCTTATAAAACACAATGTTGTTGAAGTAATGGTTTCTAATTGTGGACTTATGGTTAATGGTAGCATATTTGTATATAAGGTGGCATATTTTAGTCTAGAATGAGCCACTATCGTTCTTTACCTAAGCCAACCCATAAAAAATCACTTTAGGTTGTGTAGTTGCTTTACTTCTCCTCTACTCTATGTTAAAATGGTCTTTAATTTAAAATCAATTAGTCATTCTTATGATTTTTTTAAGTTTAAAATGATAACAAGATTGACAAAGTAGGGCCCATTGCACCGTCTTTGCTATGAGAGACTCCCTGTAATTTTTTTTAACAATACTTATAATCAAGTACTTTTAATCTTTAGAATTGTTTTTAATTTGATTATTAACTTCGTTACTAGAAAAAATGATATAAAAATAGGTTTTAAAATAGAAAATATGTTATAATTATTAACTATAATGAAGAAATAAGATTTAATAACTAATTTGTGTGTGATGCTCATTTTGTTTTTTTTTTCCTCGAAATTTTTAATATAATAAAAATATTTTAAGCAAAATATTATTGGTGAAGGGTTAATTTTCTATCAAAGTACCACTCTTGGAGTGCAAACTTTTAAACATAGCGTTGTTTGTCATTTAAAAAATTAAATTAAATTCAAACCCTTCCTTCCACTACTCGTCAAGTAGCCCAACTCAAATATTTACCATGAAACAAACCATAAATTTTGACTCGCAAAGAGGAATCCAAATTCAAACCCTCCCTTCCACTACTAGTGAAGGAGCCCAACCCAAATATTTACCATGAAACAAATGAGAACTCTCCCAAAACCAATGGCAGTAGTGTTGGAGGTCTCTTGAAATGTGACACAACCAAATCCATTTGTCATGACGCAAAGGCATGTGGCAAAGGATGGCCACCAATCCATCTCTCTTAATCGCATGGATCATCCATCCCATACTCATTTCTTTAGTCCATCAACACCTAGATTGAGATTAAAATTCTTTGAAATAAGAAAAAATGATATTTTAGTTATTCATGTGTTTTTGAATTCTTTATATTTATATATAAAACACACAAACATGATTTTGTATACATTTTTCATAATAATGTAATGTTATAATTTAAGATTAATTGAAATTTTTAACTTGTAACCTTTCGTAACATATTAAAATATAATATCTATAAATTGTATTTTTGAAATTCATTGTAATTTTAAACTTTTAGTTTTTATAATAAACACAAAATTCTAAATTTTGTTTTAATTTGAGCAACAATATATTATACACAAAAACGTAATATTACCTTTCATATATACTATAATCATATAATATATTATAATATTACTTTATGGAAAAAGTGTTTTTTTTTTTTTAAAGAAACGGTTAGACTGATATATTCCTTCTTGGTTGAATTGCCTCAGTTCAAATTACAAAATGGGAGGAGAGACTCAGCTTTTGCCCCATCCAACCCATGTAGCTGTCTTCTTGAAGATTTTCCTCATTTTACATATTGTTCGTCTTGCAGAATTTTCAATCTGTCCTAATTTAAAAATACAAACAAACTGCTTCAGCAATACACAGAAATACATTCTTAATGATCTGCTAGGGGATGGGATCCCAACCTTCTTCTCCGTCTCTTATATATTTTCCGAGAGGGAGATGGATTGCTATATTGGCTTCAACATCTGCTTCTTTGTTGTTTTCCCTCTTTATGTGAAGAAATTCCAACTTCTGGAAGGAGGATGTGAGGGTGTTTATTCTGCTCAGCAGCGTGGAGAGTCTTATATCGGATGAAGAGGATTTGTTCACCATGGCATTTATAATGGTCTGAGAATCTCCAAACACTACTGCCTCTCTCATTCCCAATTTCTTAATCACCTTGAGTCCCTGTAGGAGAGCTAGAGCTTCAGCTTGAATACTGGTGTTGACTCCTACTCCCCAAGCATATCTAGCTTCCGTTATACCTTCTGCACTTTTAATGACCCCTCCAGCTCTAGAACTGCCAGGATTTCCTTTAGCTGCACCGTCAAAGAAGAGAGCTTTCCTCGCCTTTTTGTTGCAGAACTCGACAAACTCTGTATAATTTAAGCGAGTTTTCCAGGACTTTAAGAGAGGAGAGGGGGTTCTTTACAATATCTGAAAAGTGAAGATCCAGGGAGGCACCCGAGGCTATATCTTTTTCAGTGAGAGCCTTTATGTTTAAGTGATCTCCCATACATTCTTTAAGATGGCTTTTAATTTTCACCTAGATTAGCTTAGCAACACTCTTCTTACTCTTAAAGATCCTTTGGTTTCTTTCTAACCAGATATGCGAGCAAATTAGCTTGGATAGGGCAAGCCAAGCATCTCTGATTTGTGAATCCTGGACGGCTCCACCTGGGTATAATCGTTTCCAATTAGAAAAGAGCTCTGAGCAGTGATTGAATGGGTCAAATTTCATGTTCCATGTTTCTAATGCCTCCTTCCACAATTCTGAAGCGAAGTTACAGGTTAACATCATGTGGGATGCGTTTTCCTCATGATTCTCACACAGAGGACAGCGGGATGGCCCTGAGAACCCTATTTTTTTAAGTCTATCTTCAATCAGAATTCTATGGTGACATAGAAGCTAGCAGAACGTATCCACTTTGGGCAACATAACATAAGTCCATACCCCCTGCCATGGCCTCGGATCAGGCGGAGCGCTGGGGATTCAGATAAGCTGGGCATATCCCTTCGACATTGTGTAATTGCCTGGGATCGATCCCCACCCTCTCGTGTCAACAATCCTTCTGTTTAACAGAGCTTTGCCTTTCAAATGAGATAGAACAACGATATAATCCTGAGCAAGATTCGCAGGCACCTCTAACTGTTTCCACTGCCGCCAATCATCATTGTCCCAAAGGGACAGGTCCCACACTGTTTTAATATTTTCTGTGGTCATCCATTCTCTCATAGTTGTTAAGGAATGGTCTTCTGCCAACGGATCACTTCCCATAATGTGAACGTCACAAATGTGAATTCGTTGTCCGTTCCCTGGGATCCAGTGGGCGTGTTGTCTGATCAGAGTTGCAGAATTTTGACATTGCTTGTGGATCAACGTACCTGTTCTTCCTTTTGGATTGCTCAGGCAACACATTCTTTGTGCTCCGAAATATTTTTTCCACAAGGCCCATTGTGCCCAACCCGGATTTGGAGCGATGATTCTCCAAGCCAATTTGGCACCCATCGTTGTGTTTTAGATACTGATATTTTTAAAGTTTAGTCCGCCTTCTAATCTGGGCAAGAGATCATTTTCCAGTTTAGTAATGGGATATTTCTCTCATTGCCTTTGCCCCCTTTCCATAATTTTTTTTTTCATGTACTCCTCCATCTTCCTCATTATACCCATGGGCGCCATCATAACAATTGCCTGAAAGATAGGCAGACTATTCAATACAGACTTTATCAGAACTGTCTTGCCTGCTAGGTTGAGCCAGTTATATTCCCAGGATTGAATTTTGAGCTTGAATTTATCCAGCAGTGTCATCCATTCTCTGCTGAGGATTTTTTTTTGGAAGACAGGAAGCCCCAGGTATTTGAAAGAAGTCCAAGTAGAGGAGGCTGTGAAGCCAAGAAAATTAGAAATTGCTTGGGTCAATCTAGCAAAGGTGTTCCAATAGTAAACTTGGCATTTGACCTTGTTAAGCTTGCTTCCTGAGTCTGCACAAAATTCATCCACTACCTCTTTAAATCGATTTTCCAAGACCACTGAGGCAGCTCCCAGCAGCAGAGTGTCATCTGCAAACAGCGCATGGTTGATACTATTTACTCCTCTTGCAATGTTTATTCCCATTATTTCTTGCTCTGTTTGTTTTCTAATCAAAAGGAAGCTTAATGCTGATGCTTGGAGGACAAAGAGCAAGGGAGAGAGGGGACACCCTTTCCTCAACCCTCTTAAGGCTTTGAAGAAGTCTGTGGCTCCCTCGTTCACTAGTGGGGCAATCCATGGCTCACTAATGCAAGCCTTAATCCAATTGATGAACTTATGCCCGAATCTGAATTTATGAAGGACCTCCAGCAAAAATCTGTGTCTAACCCTATCAAAGGCACTTTCAAGGTCAAGTTTGATAACCATTCCTTGCTCCTTTCGGTCTAAACTTGAATGGATTGCTTCTTGAACCAGTGTGTAATTATCTGCTATCTGCCTTCCCTGAATGAAGCCCCCCTGATTTTGAGGGATAATGTTCGGGAGGATTGTTTTCAACATGTTTGCTATCACTTTTGTTATCAGCTTATAGCCTATATTACAAAGAGAGATAAGGCAGAATCTCGAGAAAGAGTTTGCTCCTCCTTCCTTGGGGATGAGGGCCAAAAAAGCCGAGTTAGTGCTTCCCCCTATCTTTTGACAATTTTGAGACTTCCGGACCATCCTGCACAAATATTTTTCGATAATCTGCCAATAGTGCTGTAGGAACCTTGCTGTAAAGTCATGAGGCCCTCGAGCCTTGTCCGACTCCATAGAGAAGAGGGCTTTTTTGATTTCATTATTTGTGACTACTGCTTCCAAGTACTGATTATTTCTGTTGGATATCCGCTTGGGAACTTATTTTACAGTCAATGTAATTTGAACCTGTTCCTCTTTCTCATTATACAACTTTTTGAAATGCTGAAAGGCCACATTTTTAATGCTCTGAATGTCTTTATGAATGACATTTTATTCCCTGATTTCAATGATGTTGTTGATTTTTTTTCGAGCTTGGCCTTGTTTATGGAAGAAGGATGTGTTTCTATCACCTGCCTCGAGCCAGAGTCTGCGAGATTTGATCCTCCAATATTCTTCCTCGGCCAGGCTTGCTTTGAGCAACTTTTGTTGTAGGTCTGCTTCTTTTTCGAGGATTTCTTTTGTGATATCCTCATCTTCTGAATTAAGCTGATGGATCTCTAGCTGCTCTTGTAACTCCTTTCTTTCCACTGCAGGGTTTGGGAGAGACTTTGCCCAAACTTTGAGGTCTGCCTTTACTTTTCTGAGTTTTTCCTCCCACACAAAGAACGGAGAGCCATTAATGGGTTTCTTCCACATATCCTTTACTAGTTGCAGGAAGGATTTCTCCTTGATCCAGAGAGGATTGAATTTAAAAGGAGTGGGGCCTTTATCCCAATGAGCCGAGAGTTCTAGCTTAATGGGCCTATGATCAGAGACACTGCATGGAAGAATATGCATTCTAGTATCTAGACCAAGAAGTAAAAAAGAACTTTGAACAAGAAATCGATTTAAACTTGCAGCGATGTGACCTGGACCAAGCCTTTTATTGGACCAGGTATATTTGCCCGACGAGGGTTTGATGTCGGTCATGCCCCAATCCTGGAGTAGATCTTCAACCCACTCTCTCGCTGGATCTCTTACGATGTTTCCACAATGTTTTTCAGCCGTAGATAGTGTGATATTAAGATCTCCAGCGATGATAGTATTTGCTAGATCTTCAGAGTCTGCCAGCGCTCTGATAGAATCCCAACAGTTCTTTTTTTCTCCTGCGCTGACCGGGACATACACATTAAAGAGACATAGGGTCTCTTCTGTATCAACATGCTTAAGTTTTGAGAATAACCAGTGGATGTTGGCAATCTCTTTCACCTTTGTAATCTTGCACGGGTTCCAAAGGGTGCCCAGGCCTCCTGAGGCACCTCTGGCTGAGACAGCGTGCCCTTCACTTTTTTTCCAGAGGTTTTTCCCTATTTGGAGGAAGGCCTTATCCTCCATTTTAGTCTCCTGGATGAGGAGGATATCAGGGTATTCCGATCTTATCAGATTTGTTACTGCTTCTTCCTTGAATTTGCTCCCCATACCTCTACAATTCTAGGAGACGATTCTCATTACTTATTTTTGGAGTGGGGAGCTCCTTTAGAGCTCTGAGGTGGGTTTCTATTCATCTTCGGAGTCTTAACCAGGAGTTTCTCAATGGTGGGTTGACTTCCTTGCAGTTTGTCTTTATATGTCTCGTGCTCTCTTTTCTCACGTGCTGATTTTCGGCCCCTTAAAGATCTTCTGGCCGAGGTTTGTGTTTCTCCTATCTCACCTTCTTCCTCTGAATCTTCCGAGGTTTGGGCTTCCTCAGCCTCTTCTGAGGGTGAGTCCTCCATTCTATCTGTTTTGCTTTCTGTTTTCTTTGGTTCCTGAGAGGGTTCTTTGTGGGCCAATTCCTTCTTTTGTGTCTCTGGTTCGTGGACTTCCTCTGATGCTGAACTGAGTTGAATGTATATGTTTCCTTGCTCTTCCCTATGCGGGTTTTGAGACCCCATTTTGAAGAGATTTCCCGTTGGCATTTCCTGTTTTTGGGGCTTTGTTTTTTGCCCTTTTGACCTGCGTCAACCCGTCCTCTTTGCCTTTCTCTGTTTCTGCGTTTTTTGAACATCCTCTGGCGAAGTGGCCATAGACCTAGCACTTCCTGCATTTGAACGGTAACTGCTCATAATCTAGCTTTTGGAGATGCGTCCAGCTGCCTACTCTGATATTTATCGCCTTAGGCAGCACAACCTCGAGATCGACTTCAACACAAATTCTCGTGCAATCATATTTATCTTTGCTATTAGCTCGATCTATGAATTTACCCAGGGTATTTCCGATATGCTTGAGGGATTCCCAGTTCCGACAATGCATTGGCAGATTAGGCAGTCTAACCCACACAGGCACGGTAGTGGGTACATCGATTGCTGGATCAAAGTCTGGCGTCCACTTATTGAGATACAGCCCTTGAGGGCCCATGAAATAGGGTCCATTTCGGAAGATCAGGTCCTTATCTTCCTTTTCTGAAAATTCTAACAGGAAGAAACCCTTCCCAAGAAAGTAAGAAGTGACTTTGCCCGAGATCAAGGGCGCCCAGTTCCTAGAAACCCAGATTTCAGTGGATCTGGGTGAGGGCCAGAGACCGGTGAACTGATCCACCAAGCCACGTTCAGACAAAGAAAGGGCAACCTGGATCGGTTTCTCAGGCAGGAGAGAGATCTTCGGGATATCATCAAGACGTTTCACGAATTTCGAAACCTCTGAGGTTCTCTTTTTTGGCAGAGATTTCAGAAGGTTTGAGAAGGCCTCTGCTTCGATGGGAGAGGGTGAAGAAGACTCCATGAAGAAATCTCAGCTCGGACGGATTGAGCTCCTCCAGATCTCCCCGGGCATAGTCGCTTGGATCAGCCTGCAGATCGGTAGCGTGTCAAACCAACGAGAAAGCGATCGCTGATCGGAGCTGAGGCGGGCAGAACGAGAACCCTCAGGCGGCACATGGCCGAGAGATTGCTCGGTGCAGGGACAGCTCAGTGCAGTGCTCGTTTCCCTGTCAAATTTCGGATACTATGGAAAAAAGTGTTATTTATACACAACAATCTAATACTACCTCGCATATATATATTATAATCATATGATATATTATAATATTACTTTATGCAAAAAGGTGCTATTTAATTTAATTTAGACATATTGAAATTTGATGTTTAATGGATATGAACTTCTCTAAATTTCTAGTGCATTATGTGATATTTAATTTTAAAATTTGAATTTGTACAATAACATATAATTTTATTATAATTTGTAGTTTTTTAATTAGAGATATATATAAATTGATTTAAAATGAGCTATATTGAAAGAGGTAGTTATATTCTATCTATTATGTTTAAATGACTTGTACTTATGTTTATGAAAATGAGATAAATTAAATGAAATTTATAGAAACGATCATGTAGTACATTGTTTTAAATTCATATACTACTCAATGGCCCACTATCACCATGGTGCCCCCTAGTACACCATGGCTTTAAAGGGGGGTGTTCAACATGGAAACCCTCGTTGTGGGTCTGTTATTTAACACGGAGCTACTTTTTGAAGGCTCAATAGCGGCGCGAGATAGATCAATGATCCATGTACATGATGAGGTCCCCCTCGTGTACTCAGAGTTAAGATGGGGGGCGAGGTCTGAAACCGAATACTACCAGTGTTTAAAATCACCTCGTCTTCATTGGTGGTAACACCGTGGAACCTCATCCTTGGTGGGATGGCGTGACACGGAATTGTGTGTGCAGACATCAAAGAGCCATTTCGATTACATGTGGATGCCATATGTTATCGAGATATTGGCCTAACTTCAAGTGGTCATAACTTTCAATCTAAGAGTCGGATTGCAATGGAATTTATGTCACTTAAAATCCCTCGACAAGCTAGATGCGATCATGGCATCAAATTTTATTTCTGCAAACGTTGGAAAAGAAGGATTTTTGGTGAGGCCATATTCATAACAAACTTCAGAGGTTGGGTTAATTCATAGATAACACCTTCAAGAGCTCGATATATTATGATGGGTGAGAGGGAGTGTTATAGTCATGCTTATATATAATAAATGGTGTGTTATAGTATCAATGGTCATGGAAAGTTACATCCATTCATGTTGAGTTGGGTTCTCTCACCAATGTCATATGAGTCATAGAAGAGATGGAGATGGATATGGGAGAGGAAGAAAAGCCCCACACAAAGGAAGAAGGATAATTTCAACTCTCTACCTACACAACCTTTTGCAGTGTCTTGGAAAACCTTTTGTGGGTTTACTAGTCTTTTTCTCCCACTCGTATGGCTTCCATGACACTGTATTTATCTCCCATAGTACCTTGTATAGATTCCACCGCAGGGCACTTCTTTCCAATGTGATAACTTATAACTATGGTATGTATTCATTGTCGAGTCATATCTTTTTCTCGTGCTCTGTCTTTTAGAAGATCAAGGTAAACACACAAGGACGATTGGTTTCTTCCTTTTTTATTTTGCCTCTTTAGCCATAACCAATTTCAGTTTTTTTCGTGTGAGTTGGGGGTCAATCTCTCATGTTAGCCTCTTAACATACTTTTGAAAGGATTTATTATACCAACATAAATTCCCATTCACTCTTATTTTCTTTTTTAGAAAATAAAACAATATTTCATCACATGTCATTTAATTTTCCTCAACCCAAGAACAAAGAAAACATGCATAATATTATTGCATTTGTGAGTGTTGGAATCCTTCAATGAACCTTTGTCCCAACTCTACAAAGACAACATTAGTGAGTTATATGGAGTTTTATTATTATTCACGAAGCCATGTGATTGAGATTGGAACCCATATCGATAGGATTCTTGTGGCGCTCCGCAAAGACATCGATGCGATCATGTCGACAATGAATACTTTGGAGAAATATGATTTCTAAGAAAGCAACATGAACCTTGGATAGAATAGGGAGACCCGAGTTATTTCCAACAAAAATAATGTCTTATATCCCATAAAAAAAAAAAGCATATACCTCGATTTACAAAACCAAGTGATTTTCCTCCACTACCATTGTTTAGAAATGTTTTCTAGGATATGGGGAGAGGCAAGGAATCCTTTAGTGGGTATGTTTTTTGTTATTTTGTCCCGGATTAAAACCCAAGAATGAAAAATAGATATTTCACATTTGTACAAAACCCTTTGAGAATACCCATTGAGTCGTGGTGATTGTTAGTGCTAAGATGGTATCTCCACGAAAGATAATATGTACCAATGATCAAATTGGTATAGTTATGGATGCTAATAGAGTTATCAAAAACAAATATTATTTCTAAAGGAAGAAAAAAAAAAATTCTCATGATAGCGGAGGAAACTACGAGTAATGTAGGAAGAACATTTGTTAATGCCACACTTTTTCTTTCCAATGTGGTTAGGGAATTCCCTTCCCTTGAATCAAACTCTACCATGTTATAATTCATTCCATAGAAATGCATGCTCGAACGGAGGAAGCGCGATGATAAATATTGTAGCATGATTTATTGATGATGGGAGGAAAGAGAAAGGCGTTATCTCTAGAAAGGGTTTTAGTTATTGGATGTCTACCTTTTTTAATATTGTGTCTTGTAAGTTTGTACAAAACAAATCCAAATGTTGTAGATGTGGAGAGATTGCTCTACATGTGCTATTAAACTTCCATATGAAATAAACTATTTGTTGCTTTGAGAGATAAGAAGATGAAAAATGGGAATTATGGAAAATTGCAGGCTAGATAGTAAATGCACAAGATTATATATGAAGCTGCCTTTGAAAACATGGTTAGGTTGTTGGATCAAATGCAAGTTCTTAGCATTTTCAATGATATTTTTAGTGAAAATGTTGTTTTTGCTTCGAATTTTTTCTCTCATTTGTAAAGGAAACACGTTGATCTTAGTCAGCGAATGTGTAAGTGGAAATTTTGTTGGAATTCACTACTCTAATTGTTACGTAGCGGAGTATAGATGCTTCAAGAAGAGTATTGGACAAAGATGATGAAAATTGAACCAAGGTGTCGCAGATCCAAACAAATTTTCCTAGTGCATGCATGCCTTTAGAAAAACATGAAGTGCAACAACAACTTCCATGCAAGAATCATGGTTCATCAAAAATTTATAAATGAGGGTTGGGTCCATGCATGAACATATAAGCAAATTCCAACATCGTTGGTTACACAACCCACTTTTGTTCGCTCCGTCTTGCTTCGCGTTGCGGCAATACATACCAGAAAGAGAGGATGGCTGCTCTATATATATGTATTTATGAAAATCCTTGCTTGCTTGATGGGCGAACAAAAAAGTAGTATCATCGTCAAAGAATTTCTCATTCTCTTTTTTCGCTGGGTGAGAGAAGGCAACTCCATTACGAAGTACTCGCTCTAGCGGGCCCGTGCAAGCAAAATAGGGTAACGATTGCTCGAGCGACCTGATCCTCTTGACTAGGAGTAGTCCAAAACTCACTTGAAGCGAGTTGGAACACATGGGAAGTAATTGAGAGAGAGAGAAAGAGAGAGAGGGACTTGGACCAAGCTCTAGAAATCACCAAAGATTAAGGAAAGTTTCACTAGCATATAAAAGTAACTAGAGACATCCTTAGAGAGGATGCTACATGTCGTTCATAGTTTATCTTTGTTGTGTTTATTGGGCTTATTAGTTTGAACACACATTTAATTTTTAAACTTTGACATAACATAAAAATTATTTTGTTCAAATTTATGATCGTGAGAAATGATAGTAGTAGTGTGGAGATCTAAGATAACCACTTGATAGAGATGTGGAAAATATCGACAAAGAGACCTAGTGTGGGCACTATTCGAGAGAAGGAAGACAATGTCTTTGTTATGTGCATCATAATCTCTTGTTGATAGTTTTGTAGCTGTGCATAGCACTATTAAGAATGTAAACATCATTCCCGAGTATTCTTGGAGAGGTGTGGTAAAAATGAAAGCAAATATAGCGAGGTGGTTAGTATCCTCCCATTATTCCTTGAATGAATATTGTTTGAGGAATGTTGTGACATAAGTATTTGTAGGTAGGTGTAAAAAATGCAAGATTGATGGATGGGTGCTATATCTCGACTATTAAAAAGATGAAATGTTTGTTCAAATTTCTCCAATGCATTGAGTGAATGTTAGAATCCTTGACATAGCCTTTGTCCCAACTCTACTAAAGCAACATTAAGGAGTTAGGTCACGATATGTGGAAGAATGTAATGGAGTTTTATTGTGACATTCATAAAGCCATGTGATTGAGGTTGGGATATGATTTCTGAGGAAATGGATCCACTCTTGGAGAGAAGAGGGAGACCAAATTTTTTGCCAATAGAAATAATATATTTTAGCCCATCTAAAAGCATATTATTCTCGGTTCTCGAAAGAATGGTGATTTGCTCCAATACCATAGTTTAGAAATATTGTCTAGGAGAGGAATATAGGCAAGGAATCATGGTATGCATGTGATTTCTTGTATTCGTTCCCAAACAGAAACTCAAGAACATAAAATAGAGATTACACATTTGTACAAATTCCTTTGAAATGAAGCATGGAGCCATGGTGCTTGTTAGTGCTACCGAGGAAAGAGATGAAATGATAAAATCAGTATTGGTGTGCATGTTATTAGAGTTAGTGAAAAAAAGTTTTATGTTTGAAAGAAGACAAAAATAGATGTTTCACGAGAGCCTAACAACGGGGAGCAATGTAGGAATTAATAACATGTTTCCTTTCGCTAATGTGATTAGGGAATACCATGGCCTCTAGTCAAAGGCCACCATGCTATACTTCTTTCCATGGAAAAGTATGTGGAAGATGGAAGAAGTGAGAGGAATGGTATTGTAGTGGGATTGATGGATAATTGGAAGGAAAAGAAAGACATTTATAGCTAGAAAGAGTTGTAGGTATTGGATGTATGCCTATTCTAATATTTTGTCTCCTCAAGGTAGGGAGGAAAGGCACAAGGTTATGTATGAAGGTGCCTCTTAAGACATGGTTAGATTGTTGGATCAATTGTAGCTTGTTAGCATTTTGAGTGATATTGATAGAGAGCAAGTTAGTTTGTCGCAATATTTTTTGGCATGAGAGCAATCAACTAATGTGCAAGTGAAACCTGAGTTGGAATTGACTAGTGGAAGATAAACTTGATGATGCAAGGATAACTGGACTCACCGTTGCAAGGTTTATTTCTGTGCAAAGGGATATTTTATAGTGTTGTTCGATGACCTCGAGCACTGCTACAACGCCCTAGACGAAGGCCCCTGGTTCATGGGTTCAGCTAGCCTCTTCCTAACTCCACGGTTTCCAGACTTTGACCCAGCTTCAGCAGTCATCACTAAAGCCCCTGTATGGATCAGACTCCCAAATCTCCCAGTTCACCTGTGGCGCATAGAAGTATATAGGCAAATAGGAAATGCCTTGGGTTGCTTTCTAAAGGGAGATTACGAGAGAGAGCGGCAAGGGCTCTATACATATGCCAGAGTTTGTGTGGAGCTTGATTTAAGCAAGGGATTGCCAGAATACATCAATCTCAAGGTTAAGGACTTTGTCTGGACCCAGTATATAGAGTACGAAAACACTGCCTTCCGATGCCGCCATTGTCACCTAACAGGGCACCTGCATAACTCCTGCCCTTCGCTGTCAGCAAGAACGAAAAAGGGCCTCTTCGCTCATTCCAAGCCCAAGCGTTGGGCTCCCTGTCCTCCGCCACGAGCTGGAAGCTATAGCTCCCCAAGTATGGAAAAGGAGGAAAGCAAGTCAGAACCAGATCCTCAGCTGATGGATCTGCCCCCGGTCAATATGGGGCACACGCATGTCACAGCTAGTTCCCAGAAACGTCCCTATGAGACTTCTTCCTCCGAATCAGAGAAGGAGTCCCTGGATATAGAGAACTCGAGTCTTCAAGTTGTCCTAGCCCATTCTCCCCATGATGGCTGGACAAAAGTTAACAAAAAGAAAGGGAAAAAACATTGTGGTGCAGTTACTGACCCGCTGGGGTAATAGCCTCATAGTCAGTCATTGCTCTCGAATCTTCTGTTGTAGCTCTGAGATTGTATCTTTCCCCCGAGACCGAGGTTGATGATTCCATCATTTCTGGTCTATGGGTATCTTGCTTTTCCTATTGCTCTGTGTTTGTATCTTTCCTCCGAGACCGAGGTTGATGAATCCATCATTTCCGGTCTGCGGGGTTTTTTTCTTTTCCTGTCTGTACTATATTTTACTTAATAAATTTAGTCTTTACCGAGAAAAAAAAAAAACTTGGTTATATCTTTAAAAATAAATAAACCAGATTTTTTTCCCTTTATCATATTATGAACAAATAATAATAATAATTAGGAAGAAATTAAAACATTAATATCAAAGCAAGATAAGATTTGTGAGAGTAGGTAAACTTGGATTTCAAACTCAACGACCACATTTCAAATTTTATGAGAATGATTTAACCGCGTCACCAGGGTCAGCTTGTCCATCTTTTCGGATTCCAAAATATTTAAACATATGAACTGTAATCCCTAAAACATAAATATCCCATCCCATCGCATATAGATATAGTTAGTATAAGCCGGCGACATTTGGGAGGCTCTACAGGTGAAGCGAAACGAGGATGGGCATCCTGTCCTTGTGACAGGAAATAAATGTAGAGAGGAGCCAGGCATTTGAGAGTCGGCCTTGCTTTCTACCTTCCCTTACCTTCCCTCATTATGGGTTGACGTGTGGTACTGTTCCATCTGATGGTGCTAATTGTGGAGCTTCACAATTCGCCCACCCATACCACTACCTGCAATTTAATTTGTTAATTGACTGAGCAGGATATTGGACATGGCCGGGCTTTGTAGGCTGGCAGAAGAAATCAAAGTCGAATTTGTTAAATGTTTTCACTTGTTCTTTTGGTTGTTTTCACTTGTTTATTGGTTTTTTTTGTTGTTTTTTTTTCCAAACATGGCCATGTTTAATTGAATAATTGTTTTTTTGTCTATCTCTTTCAGGGTTTTTGTTTTTCTTTTATTCTAGAATTTTTGTTTTGGCTTGGTTTTGGTTTTCTTTTCTCAGTCTGGGTGGAGAGGGAGAAGATTGGGTGTAGGTCGTTGGGGCTCCGAGGGAGGATGATGATGATGCTAGAGACACGAGAAGAGAACATGGGATCCTGAGGGGACAAGGTATTCACCCTTCTATTCTTTATTTGTATTTCAGGATGGTTTTGTAAAGAACCATCTGAATTAATTCTGCCTGTGCTTGGAACATTTTACTATGCACATTTGTTTTACTAATACTCTTTGTTTTGGCTTTATGTTTGCATTACAGGGGCAAAATTACAGATCCAGCTGATAATTGTGGAATGCATGCTATGGTTTTTGCTATTACAGTTGAGAATCTAAATTATGGCTTACCTAATTAACAATTTATTAATAAATAAAACGGACTAAGGTTTAAATACCTTATAGTTTTGCCTTGTATTCCAACTCCAGGTAAAGTAAACATAGACCCAATTTAAAAAATTCGTGATCTCTGATGCCTTAGATTTCTGAGACTGTATTTAAGAGCTGGATTTCTTTTCATTCAATGTTCTTGGATAATTACACGTTTATTTTCTTTCATAATTTTTGTTTTTAATAGAGCAGGGTTATATTTTCGAATATGGGTTGTTTTGTTTTTGCTTTTAGAGAAACCCGATAGAAGTTAAATCAATGAAAACTTCTTGAAAAAATTGGGGTTTATCCGGATTTGTTCGTTCTGGCACACTGTTGAGTTTCTATTTCAAAGATATGGTCTCACACAACCCCAGTTGGCATAGCTGTGGAAACAAATACTTGCGCGAGGGTCAGCGCCCTTGGTTACTCCAAGGCAATGCGCCCAGCGCACGTAGTTAAGTATAGGCCAGTTTTGTTATAATAGCGGCTGGTAATAAGGGCCATTCTTTTGTTATTTAATATATATGCCTAATTAGACTTATTTAATATATTCCTCACGGGGCCCTAAAAAAAATATGCAGGTGAGGTGGGTGGTAAAAGTTACAGGGTATACACATAAAAGGGTCGCTACCTAATTTGGCATGGCATCTTCGTGTTGAACTGCGGCCCTGTTCTCGTTTTTGTTTTGTTTTTGCCTCTGTCACCCCGTAAGGTAATAGGCTCTGCAATAACCTCCTCTGCTTCTGCCGAGTGCTGCTCACGGTTTTGCCAGAGGGACAACGCCCTTGCTTTCTCTGCGGCAATAGGTGTTGTGATTTGTGCTCATGAGTAGTTTAGGGTAGGCACTTTTGGCAATAGGTGTTGTGATTTGTTCTTGTTAGTAGTTTAGGGTGGCAATTTTGAAATCAATCCGTTAGAAATGGTGTCACTGAGTTTTTATTCTCTCTTGATCAGTTTACTATGAGCATTTCTGTCTTGATCAGTTTACTATGAGCATTTCTGTGGCTCTAGCCCATAAGAGTGTGTTTTTTATTTCTGAACAATTTTGTGGAGGTGTAGCCCATATAAGAGCCTTTTTTTTTTTGTTTCAGCTAGAGAGATTACAGCCCAACCAATAGAATTGAAATGGCAGTGACATCAAAGATGTCCATGTCAACTGAATTAAATTGAAACCAGAGCAACATTGACAACATTCTCTAAAAGTGAGTAAATCAAAATGATTTGGAAAGGTAATAGAGTAGATGCTCATTGCAAAATTGCAAAACTTATGGCAACAAATATTTTTGTTGTGTTGTGACTTCATTGAGGTGTAGATGTGTGCCAGAAAAGAGGCCTCCTAATATTAGTGGGATCGCAACCTATTTCTGATATTGTGGGAGAAAAGAGAGGATATTTAGTTGTTTAAGACTTTCTATTCGCCTGCTTTTTCTTTTATTGGTTTCAATAATCTCATTCATATATATATATATATAAGTTTATTACTTGTGATTTCATGTGAAACTAGGGAAATTTATAGATGGTAAATTTCTATTGTGTTTCACTTCTATTTATTTTGAATTGGATTTGAAAGAATATTTAGTTATTTGTATTTTGTATTTATTTTATAGAGATATAATTGCTAAACAGATGGACTGAGGAGGAGAGCAGAGATGGAATATGGTTTAACAAAAGAGTAACATCTTTTCTGGGAGTTGGAACGTAAGAAGGAAGTTGTGCACAAGAATGTAATTAGGTTCATGATATAGATCAATAAGATAAGAGTTAGATTTCAAAGAATATTTAAGCAATTGCTTTTATTTTTATTAATGCACAATAAAATTGCTACTAAATATTTAATTCTATTGTGATATGGAACAGATATATGGAAAATGTTCTTTACAAGAGTAAGGTATTGTGCCAGACAAAGTACATTGAGAGGGGAGGTTGATGGAAGGTCCAAATCATACAGGAGTAGAAAGGAGATGATGTGTAATTGATTAATACAATTATATTATTGTTGATGTAAAACTATATAATAGGAATATAATAAGACATTTTCTTTTTTGAGAGGGGGTTGCCCCTTCTCCCAACCTTCATGGATAGCCATGACCAAAGCTATTATGGAGGAGTGTCTGGTTTTATTGTGTTTCTCATGCTTTGTGGCTTAGTTTTTAATTTTTGAATTATTTTTTTGTGCCTTTGGTTTTTTAAATTCCAATTTTAAATTTATTTCTGCCATCATTTTATAATAACAATTTTTTAAATTATTTATTTTGAAATTGAAAGATTAATAATATTTTCTTACCTTTTTTAATTAAGTGTTCTTTTGGTAATAGTTTTAAAACATTTTATAATAACAATTTTTTAAATTATTTATTTTGAACTTGAAAGATTAATAATATTTTCTGAACTTTTTTAATTAAGTGTTCTTTTCATAATATTTTTAAAATAAAATTGCTAACAAGATATTACTGCACTCTTTATGTAAAAAATTTTGATATATTTAATTTTGAAGCTCACATTTCAAAATTTATTTTTTTTTCATTTTAAAAGTAGGGGTTCTCTTTATTTTAAATTTCCCATGTCAAAATTGAAACCTTACCAAGCATTGGAGATGCATTTAAATAATAACAATTGTGAAATTGCATTTAAAAATTTCCATGTTTGATAAATCTACAATTGCATTTTTAATAGAAACTAATTTTCAAAGTTCTAAAATGTATACAAGCACATTTTTACATGCCAACTACATTTATGAAAATCACATTTAAAAAATTCAATGTTTGATAACTTGGACACTTGTACTATTTAATTTCCAATTCAGCTACTTAAAATTTGATCCTTATACATACATTTACATACTTCAATGACATTCATAAAATCACATATGTGAACTTTATACAACCTCATGTTAAAATATGTTATACTTAATAAACTAGAACTTTATAAAGAGAAGATTAAGTCTCTATATTTGTGTTGTGATGTGTTGTGTTGTTTTGTCTGTTGTTAGTGTCAATGTCAAATGTTAGGTTGTTGTTGTTGTGTTTGTGTATATAAGGTGATGCACATAACATTCTCTATTTAATTTGATTTAACTATTCAAAAATTGATGTTTGATAAATACATGTTTTTATTAATTGTATGTTAAACTATGATTTTTTAAAAAACAAGTGATTTTTGTATGAAATTTTCAAATATAATGATTATATTGTTATCAAATTTATGTTTTAATATATTATAATGATGAGTTTTATATGGTGAATTTGTATTTCAAATTAATTTACATCCCATTTGGAATCGAGATATATAATTGTAAATTGAACTATAATTTTATCAAGGGTTTGTCCTTTCTTTGTTTCTTGGTATGGGATGAATTTTTAAAATTTTAATTATAATGATCCTTCCTCTTTTTGGATGCATTTTTTTATATTTCAAGTTAATCTAAATATAGATTAATTTTTTTTTCCCTCTAGAAATGAATTTCTAAATTTATTTTTAACTTTATGATATTTTATTTTATAATTTTTTTGGCTTTCGAACAAATATTTAAATCTCAAATTTTTTATTT
>APFE030145681.1:0-12314 GCA_000404065.3 Pinus taeda | reverse complement strand
GACTAAGTATAACCCTAAGAATTAGGACCCAGTGGTGGGTGTAGGTCGACGATGGTGGGGCACTCATTATTCATAGTGGTGGGGACTACTTCGATTGAAATCTAGGTTCCTGCATATCAATACTATTGATAGGATACCAAACCTACACAGTTCCAGTGGCCCATAGCACTATGGGAGGGTTTTGAACCTTACAAGCCATCCATCCAACCCTGCCCATTTGATTGAGCCACTCGGTTATTCAGTCGGGAAGCTGCCCAACCCCGGTGGGTGGGGAGCCGGCAATGAGTGACACGTAACTAGTAGTGGGCTTGGGTCGGCGATAGCAAAGCCCGCCATAAAAACTACCTTACAAGCTGATACCATGGGCGGGGGGTTTGGGGGCGGCGTATGGAAGGAGGACTACAACTCTTCTACACTTTCATGTTTTGTTGTTCCTTTTCGAAATGGAACAATGCTTCTACACTTTCACGTTTTGCTGTTCCTTTTCGAAATGGAACAGTGCTTCTGCACTTTCACGTTTTGTTGTTCCTTTTTGAAATGGAACAATGCTTCTGCACTTTCACGTTTTGCTGTTCCTTTTCGAAATGGAATAGCGCTTCTGCATTTTCACGTTTTGCTGTTCCTTTTTGAATGGAACAACACTTCTGCATTTTCACGTTTTGCTGTTCCTTTTCGAAATGGAACAACGCTTCTGCACTTTCACGTTTTGTTGTTCCTTTCCGAATGGAACAACATTTCTGCACTTTCACATTTTGTTGTTCCTTTCCGAATGGAACAACACTTCTGCACTTTCACGTTTTGTTGTTCCTTTCCGAATGGAACAGCACTTCTGCACTTTCACGTTTTGCTGTTCCTTTTCGAAATGGAACAGCTGCTGTTCCTTTTAGAAATGGAACAACATTTCTACACTTTGACATTTTTGTTGTTCTTTTCAAAGAAACAATATTTTCGCATTTTTTGTTGTTCCTCTTAAGGAACAACACTTTTTCACATGCATTTTTTTGTTGTTCCCTACAGGGCACAACACCTTTTTGTGTGTATTTTTGCTTTTTGGGTATGCATTTTCTTTGTTGTTCCCTACACAGAACACCACTTTCTTTTTGAGTGTTTTTTCTATTCCTTCAAAGAAACAACACTTTGGGAGTATTTTCGAGAGCAACCCTTCTTTCCTCTTGTGGGATTACTCCTAATTCATCTCAACCACATTTTACTGATTCCCTTTCGTGGCATGAAGTACACTATTTTTATGAGGACAAGAATTATGGATTTTATTGAAAGCGAGTTAATATCATTCACGTTATGATCTTTAACAGGACAGCTCCTTGATGATAGCTTATTTTCAAAAGGGACACAATTATTTATATACTACTTTATTGCATTGTTTTTTGTTAAACATGATATTGATTGATCATCTTAATACCATGCTGGTTCCACTTTTCCTGGTTATAATCTTCTCTATCTGTAATAAATGAGATTATGGGTATATTTTTTCTATTGACATGTTCAACTTCTTCCACTATCCCTCCTCTTAAGGAGTACTGAGCCTCCCTCTTTTTATCATAAAAATGTGTAATAACAAAGAAATTTTGTTCGCAGATGGAGTATAGGGGGTCTCATTACGAGCCAGCCTACCATGTTCATAAGGCTGTAACAAAGTGACATTCCCATTATGGCCACCACACTAGGGTGATGATCCATTGGGTAGCCAAATTATCCTTGGAATAGGAGGTCTCATCATGAGCCGACCTGATCACTTTTGCTACATCCCAGTGAATGGCAGTGTGGTTATCTGGTTACCACGCCAGCACACTGATCTCTTCTATAGAACAACACTAGAACTCTCCATTTATAAATTGAGGATCCTAGCTCATATGGGTTAAAAAGCAACCCTGCCGAGGCTATGGATGCCTGCTGGCAGCAGAGGCTCTACTTATGGTATTGAAGTTATATCTTATCGTCAATTATTACTATAATACCCTTTTCTTATTCTTCCTTTTTATCAAAGAAGTTATTTCCTTCATTTTCCCTGTTTTGAACCTTTACGCATGAAAACTTATTTTCTGATCATTCGCATCCTTTTCAGCTAAGAATACAGTTAGTAAAGTATCTTTTTGGCATATTGTTGTTCTTTTTCTTTTTCACATAACTTATCATCAATCCAAAGTGTCCTATCTTTTATTCATAACTATTTTTACACACTCTGCTCTCATTATAACCATAACTCTCGTTATCATTGATATGTGTACTTTGTTTTATTTACTGCAATATTGTTCATTCCCTTGCCTTGCTCTCAGCACAACACCTTTCATATGCTGTATGGTCATGGAATCCCTTTTCCAATTGGAGGGGGGAATGTATGCATTATGGGCTAGCATGCGATATGATTACTGCACTCTGCCATAACTTCTTGATTTGACAAAATATTACTATTGCCTGTATACACAAGTTTTTCTGATTGAAATTTTTGCATACATCTTAATTTGTTGCTATTCAAAACTAACACTATGGATTCAAGAACATTGTATGCCAAATAATGCTTTGTTTACAGGAAAACAACAAGTATCGGAAGAATTCTATTCGTAGCATGACCACACTATTGCACTTAACAGTAGAGGCTCGCAAACGTGAACAATTCTTCAGACATGATGTGCTTGCCTGGATTCCACCTTTTGCATCACTTTCAGTACCAACTCTGCCTACATTAGCTTCAACAAATGACAGTACATATATGCCATTTCACATTTTTCTTTTTGGAAGTAAAACTTGAGGTAAAATAGCATAACTTTATAATTTATTACGAATTTAGGAGAATTTAATGAAAATCCATTTTGAGCATTATTTATCATCCTTCATTCCACATCTTTACCACTTCCCACATTTTTCAGTGGCATATCATCTTTTGGTTTGGGGGAGTGTTGCTTTCATTCATTTCTTTCTTATGACCATGTCATTCATATTCTTTATCATCCATTGCTATTCTTATTCATTCTCAACACCTCCCTTATTCCATGTTGTGTTACACCAAGCCTCACATTCAACAGCTGGTCACAACCACCTCTATTTGCTTTCTAGCATTGCATGAGGACATGCCAATTTTTCAGAGAGGGGGAGGAATTGCTACACATGATGGATGTTTTCTACTTTCTTTCTCATTCAAGGCATACAATTTCAGTGCAGAAATTGATTTCCATAATATTTTTAAAAAACTATTAACTCAATTCTTGTGAAATTTGGAAAACACAAACATATTATTAAAATACACATCTCAGATAATTTCAAGATAAATTGGTTCATAAAATTTCAGAAATCATGCACTCTCAACTACAACCATTTTGTTTATATCTCATGATCCGTGCATCAAAACGATCTGATTTTTGGATCATAAAGGCATTCATATATTACAAATCTACTTGCACCATTTCAACAAAAGCTGGTTTGTAGTTTTTGGGAAAATGGTTAATGAAGGTTGTTGTCACTTATATCATATTTTGTTGCAACTTCATTATTATGCCTTCATCAAGATTGCTAAAATTGAATATTCATTAAGTGAGGAAGAATTCTTTTGTTCTATCCATTTCATGAGATGAGGTGAACAAATTTTATTGCTTGGTTAACACATGGGTTTTGTCTTTGGGTTGCATGTGGACATGCCACATATTCAATTTTTGTTGCATGAGAACATGCAATATATTCGGTGTGGGGGTGTGTTGGGCCGTAAATACAACCACTTTGTAACACTTATTTCATCCATTTTTACTCTTCTCTATTATATAATTTGTTATAATTTATCATTTAAATCCATTTTATAAATGATTTATGCTCTTATGGATGAATATTATTTATCTTCCTTTATTTCTAACAAATTGATGATTATGCATGATTTTATCAATGAAAGTTTAATAAATTGGTTATAACATTATTCACCATTTTTAGCCTCCAAGATAATTTCCAGATTGAAGATTTGATCATTAAAAGTGCCAACTCAGAAATGCACTGGAATAAGAAGTGATAGTTTTGTGGTTGATATTCTGAGTAAATGAAGACGAATCTGGAAAATCTGGAACATGGGTTTTGTCAAGAACGGAACCAATTAACTTTAATAAAGAACAGTTTGCCCAAATTCAGCTTGTACTGAGAGAAACGTAGGGTTCTTTGAGCACAATTTTCTCAGATTTGTTGTTGTGGCCGTCCTCCAAATCTCACCTGCAAAGCGAAATTAGTCTTGCTCTTGTTGAGAGATGGATGGAAATATATCTTCTTGTTGATCAATTGGTTGGAAACAATCTAATTTTGTAATAGAATCATATTGTAATTATCTCTATTGTAACTTCTCTCTGATCTCTCTATTTAAATGAAAACAGAGATGAGAGAGGGGGATGGAAAAAAGGAGGGATTCGAATGATGGAATTGAGGATGAATTAGAGATTCAGAATTGAGGATGGCAGAGAGAATGGATAATGGCTGAGAGATGGAGATATTTCTTGTTGTAATCCACTGTAACTCTGCTTTGATATTTTAATATAAATTTGGTTTCCATTCCATCTTTGATCCTGAAGTAACCCAGCAGCATCCGCTGGCGACTAAGGGCCCAGCCTCTGGTGGATTGTGCTGCTGCTGTATATTATCTCTTTGGTTTATGCGTGGTTTTCATTATCAACTTTATTTGGTAATCTGGTATGTTCTATTATTTTACATCATGGTTCTGTTATATCTGATTTATGTTCAATTGAGTAATATCGTTCTCTATGACAGGAATGCCGTATTGATTCATCTTGACTTGGTAACGCATTGTTGTTCTTTTAATCATTGATATAACATTGCTGGTCCTTATAGAATGTATTGTTGTTCAATTACAGCGTATCCGTGTTGTAACACTCTTTAATTGGTATTACTGAATTCATCTTAGAGACTATATTTCCTTGCGATTGAACATTGTTGTTCCATTCCAAAATACAGTCGTATTGTTTATAACTAAGACTGATAATCAGATTACCAAGATAAGATTACTACTAAGGTGTGCCGTGTGTTCATCGTGTATTTATATTTGACTGTCCAACATTGTTTCATATTCTATCATTAATCAATGCTATTCTATTTCCGTGTGCTATCCGATTTATTCTTAGAGTAAAGATTGCTATTAATTTGGCTTTGCTGTTGTTCATTTCCATTAATTAGAGTTTTCTGTTCAGATTCCTTTAATTACAGTTTGTTACCCATTTACTTTGTTATTCATTTATGTTGATTAATTGCAATAGTTTGCTTTTAAAGAGTTTTCCTAGTTTACTTTCAATAGTAGCTTTAGTTCAATTTCGATTTCCTTTTAATTGCTTTAAAGCAGGACTGTCAACTGTAGAGAACATTGGATTGCTTCCTCGTTCCCAGATTGATTGTCTTGTTCCGGTTTGATTTCAATTGCATCAATATCCAGAGGAATGAGTTATTGCTATTGTATCCTCAATTGATGGTTGTTTGAGTGAATGATTTAGTTTAGAACATTTCAGTTTCTTGTTCGTTGTTCCATTTTAGGTTTGTTGTTCTATTTCTTAATTGTTATTCCATTTCTTATCTGCCGTTCCATTTTCTATTATTTGCATTATTGATTTCTTTGGTGTGCAGAATGATCTGAAACTGTAGTGGGTATTGGCATTTGCTGTCTAGTCCCCAGATTGATGATTTGTTCCTTGATTCCTTTTGGTTACATCAGTTTCTAAAGGGATGAGTTATTGTTACTGGACCCTTGACTGATACATTGCTTATTTTTCTGAATGAATGATTTAGGCTTCAAGGTATTTTGCTGTAGTTAGATTTGTTTCCAAGAATTCCTTTAATTTTGCATTTTAAGCACTATATTGCAAAACATTACTCTTGAGTAAATAGCCGCCTCAGACTGAGTACACTCTTGAAATAAAAAGTAATCCCTGGGTTGACAATTAATGTGAGGTAATTAGGAGTTAAAAAGACACATTTTTATCGCTCAACAATCATGAAAGACCCATTGCATTTTTCAGCAGAGCTATAAGAGATGCAGCTTTAAAGTACAACATCATTGAGAAGGAAGCCCTTGCACTTGTGAAGGCATTGAAAGATTTCCGGGTATATATTCTACATTATCACATTCTAGCCTATGTTCCTAAGGCTACTGTAAAAGATGTTTTAGTGTAGACCGATCCGGAAGGAAGAAGAGGCAAGTGGATTGCAGCCTTGCTGGAATATGATGTGGAAATAAAGCCCACAAAGCTGGTGAAAGGACAGGGATTAGCGAAGCTAATGGCTGAATCAAACTTGCATGCCTTGGACATAAATCTGATTGTTGCTATGTCCAATGAGAATGAGGAAGAATCATCAATTCAGGTATCGGAAATGTTTACTCTTTCTCTATGGTATTCAGACACCATATATGTGCTAAAAAATTTGTCACTACCGCCCGGCATGACTAGAAACAAAGCAAGAACACTCAAGTTGAAGGCTCCCAAGTTTTTCATTCTTAATTCAACATTGTATTGGAAAGATCCTGGTGGCGTCTTGTTAAATTTTTTGGTGGAAAAGGAAGCGAAGAAAATCATGGAGGATTGCCACCAAGGAGACTGTGGTGGTCACCTTTTTTGGAAATCAACAGCAAACAAAATTTTGAGAGCAGGGTACTATTGGCCGACATTGTTTGCTGATGTATATAAGATGGTCAAGTGCTATCATAAGTGTTAGATTTTTGAATGAAAGTGGAAGTTACAGCCTCTACCACTCAAGCCCATTGAGGTGAGTGCCCCTTTCTAGCAATGGGGATTGGATTTCATTGGTGAAATTCATCCTGCTTCTTCCGGACAGTGTAGATGGATCCTCATAGCCATAGATTACTTCACAAAATGGATTGAGGCGATTCCCACCAAACAAGCTACATATGCGGTAATCATTTCATTCCTCGAAAATAACATCTTGTCTCGCTTTGGTTGTCCGAATAAGCTAATCACTGATAACGCAGCAGCATTCAAATAAAAAAGGATGGTAGAATTTTGTCATAAATATCACATCATTTTGGGTCATTCAACTACCTATCATCCGCAAGGCAATGGATTGGCAGAATATTCAAACAAATCATTGGTCAACATAATCAAGAAGCTGCTAGAAATAAATAACAAGAGCTAGCATAAGAGGTTGGTAAATGCACTTTGGGGTGATCAGGCCAGTCAGAAGAAATCCATAGGTACGTCACCATTTGAGCTTATTTATGGAGTTGATATAGTATTTCTTTCCTCTCTCACTGCCCCGGTTGTCAAACTCCTTCAGGAGGCCAGTAGTGAAGAAGATCCCATGCAGAGAAGGCTGAATCAAATGGTCCACTTGCAGCAGACTAGAGAAGAAGTTTTCAAGAACACATCCAAATTGCAAGAGAAAATCAAGAAAATTTATGATAGAAAGGAAAAGGTGGATAAATTTCAGGTGGATGATGTGGTGCTGAAGTGGGATGCAAGGAATGAGGAGAAAGGCAAACACAGTAAGTTCGAGAACCTTTGGAAAGGTCCTTTCAAGATTGCATCATATCGGGGGCAGAATGCCTTTCTTCTGAAGGAAATAAACGGAGAAGATTGTCCAGGAGGGCCGATCAATGGTCGGCTGCTCAAGTGGTACCATTTCTAAGTTATCAATGTTGCTTCCACTGTCACTGTAAATACCATTTTATTTTAGTTTCATTAAAGTTGTTCAAGCAAGCCTTTAAGTCATTTCAATGTCAAGTTTGAGTTAGTTTTTTAGTCATTTTAGTTTCATAAATGAGTTAGAGTCTTGTATTATTTATCAAAATGATGACTCCATAGCCTAATGGACGAAGGCACTTTCTATCTCTTCCAGAGATTTGTTGTTCTTGGCACCTCCAAATAGCTACCATCCCCCATTGGAGCCAATGTTAGAGTAGGTCTGGTCAATCCTCCGTCAGAGATCAAAACTCTTTATGCATTTCATGTTTAGGTGTCCTGCTCTATTCTCCCAGCTGCATTCCGCTAGGGGTATGCCATAATTTGATGGAGAAGTTCATGATAGTCATTCCCCCTCATGTCTGACTCCTGCTAGCTCAGGTCTTTTGTCAATAATCATCAAATTCCATGACAATCAAGGTTTGGTCCTTTAAAGGACAAAGGTCATTTCGAGTTCTAGGTCTAAGAACTCATCAATTTGGTCTTTGAACATGTCCAGTAAAGCCATGCAGGACAGAGTGAGGCCCTTACATAATGATGGTTCAGAGATTTTCATCGTCATGCGGATAGATTTCGACTCTTCTTCAAAACTCTGTTTTGAAGAAAAGTCAAACAGTGTCATTTATGACAAAATTTTCAAAAAAGTCGCGAGTTGATTTTTTCAGATACAGTCATGGTTTCTGTGGCCAAATGTCCTGTCATGCAATCCCTGCAAAGAGTGCCAAAAATTTCATCATTTGAGCTAAAATTTCAAAGGGAAAGTGAAAATCAGTGTGTTTTAAAGTCATTGAAAACGTGTCAAAACATAACATTAGAAAAATGGGTTTTTGAGGAAGCAAAAATTTAACCCATCACTTCCAAGGCTATATATACAAGTTTTCATCAAAATCAAAGGCATTGTGCTAATCCAAGCCTTGGAGAAACGTTGCAAAGGGTGTGAGTGTGCATTGTGCGTGTTTGAGTGAGTTGGAGGCAGTTTGAAGGAGTGGGTGCATATACTCAGGGGTGCAACGCACACAGAGGGCGTGGCGCACATAGAGCCAGCCCGCAGTTCAAGTTTTCCACGGGTGCGGTGCACACCGAGGGCGCAGCGCACTGGGTTTTGCGCGCAGCGCACACAGACCAACGGCCGAAACAGTGCCAAATCACCTCTAAATTTTTGTGAAGCCCATCAAATTGAAAGGTAGGCTCTATAACATCACTTGTTCATCAAATTTTATAGATAATATGGTGGTTTATAACGATGTTTGAATGCAACCAAATTCATAAAATCAACCACAAGAAATCACCAAAAACCATGATGGCTAGGGTTGCTAAGGTGTGGTGTTAGTGCCAAGGTTCCATTTCACCCCTCATTTTCCCCTCACCTACCATTTTTTCCTATCCTCCCTTTCTCATTTTTCCTATTTCCCCTACCCTAAACACTATCAAACCCTATTCCCTTCCCCTCCTCTTATTTGTCAAACTCAAAACCCCAAACCCTACCCTATCAAAATACCCAAACTCCTCCCATATCCCTAAACAAATTTTTCCCTATAACCCCTATTCCCATCAAATTACTCCCATCCTAATACTCCCTATTTGATTGTTCCCCTTGGTGACAGATATCACAAAGGCACCCAGCCTCACACCATCATCAAAGGGCAGCCTAGGTACAGTACACACAACAGTCATGACATCACAACATTCGTCAAAGTATGAGATGGAGACACAAAGTGACTCGTCCTCAGAAGAGCAGGCTCCCAGGAGACATCACAAGAGTGGCAAAAATGTCAGGGATGAGCCCACTACCCTCACTGAATTACAAGCATGCCCTCTTGCCATGTCATGTTTCCAGCACCTAGCATGTTTTGAATTTTGTCAAAGGGTGGCAAATGTTAGAGTTCATCATGACTTGGCCCATCTATTTGTGCTTCATCTACATGGAGGTCAGTCTATCTTGGCCGGGGTCACTTTCACATTAACACCCGAAACTATATCAGTGGCAACAAGCATACCAAATGTTGGGGAACAGTGGCATAAGAAGAAGAAGTTGGATAGGAAACACTATGAGCCTTACATCAAGGCAAAATTCTTGAGTCAACTCACAAGAGTCTTTCCCTTCAGATACTTGAAAGATGAGTATGCTCCACTCATGAGATTGATCATGAAATACTTCAGCTGTGAGGGGAGGTTCTCTCGATTATATGCTATCACATCCGGTGCTCATGCACTTTACCAAGGGTGTGGGATTGATGAACTCCCATTTTTTTCATACGCAGGAACATAGAGAGGATGATACACCTTCAATGCTGCATGAAAGAACCCCTCAGCAAGCAGTTAACAGTGTGTATTACCTTTGCTCTTATCCGGATTTTGGTAGATCATTATTTGGGATTGTAGGGCATTGCTTGGGCAGGGACTTCATTCCCATGACCTACTTCAAGCACATCACAGGTTACTATCAGAGCCAGAAGGAGCCTGGGTGGTCCTTCTCATCAGTATGAACACCATGAGACCACTACCATGCCAGTTTTTGTTACATATCAGAGAGGCAGTAGGCACTTGTTTGCAGCAGCAAAGCGAGTGTTATCTCCACCCAGGGTGGAAGGGGCCTCGCTTCTGGCATCAGCAACACAGGCACTAGACAAGGGCAAGAAGCTCGTGCATGATGAGGGGCTATCAGGTGAACAGGAGACTGATGTCATCCTCATTCAGGATGATGAGGCAGAGGCGGAGAATGCCCGACTTAGGATGACCATTCAAGAGTAGAACACGGAGATCCAAGACTTGTCAATCAATGTGGAGAGGGCCAAATGGATCATCAAGTATCTGGAGTAGAGGAACAAGTAGCTTGAGGACCAGCAGGCAATCATGGAGCTACAAAGCATCCATGAGAATCGACAAGCTGCCCAGCAAAGGAGGATCGAGCTCACTACCTTGGAGCAAGAGATCAACAATGACCGTGAGTCCTGGTTAGAGTGGATCAATATCGACCTGGAGAGACTGCTGGAGAAGGCCAACAGAGACAAAAACATACTGAGGAGGATGGCTTGTCATTACAGGGCACAAAACATGAATGCAAAGGCCCGGATAAGGAGCTTGAAGGCCAAATTGAGCAGAGAAACAAAAGAGGAAAAAGAGCAAGATCAGCTTCGAATCTTGGTTGAAGCTTATGTGGCCTACTATAGTGCCTCTTAGAGAACCTCCAACCCAAATTTCAAGAAATTTGGGACAATTTTGGTCACATGGAAATTTTTTGGCACAAACACAGGTTTTGTCTCCCTGTGCGCCGCGCCACTGGCGCGGCGCGTAGGATTGGGAGCTCCAAATGCGAAATGGTTTGCATTTTTGGATTCAGCATGCAAAATCATGACTACTAGCACTCAGGCAAGAAATTTGGGCATGATTTGAGTCTCCAGGAGGTCAAAAACACCCAAAAAATGGCCTCACTACCCCTATTTTGACACACAGGAAGCAGTCTTGGGAAAATGAATATTTATAGGGGAAAATGAGCTCCAAATTCAAAAATTCGACTTGGGTTGGAAAGTAGACAGGACAGGCTTTCCAACAAGCACACTTGGGCACATTTTGGACACCTACAAGTGCCTCAAAACTGGCCCCAAATTGGCGCAGCTCATATAGAAAATGGTGCGGCACATATAGGAAAAAAGGCCCAATTTGCCTCTGTTTCGCGAAATTTCGATTCGCAACTTTTCATAAGTGGGCCCTCTCATCTACACTTTACTTTTTCAGCACAAAACGTGGCATTTAAGTATTTTCACTCCATATGGGCTTCTATCCAAGCGGCAAAGGAAGGCAAATAATCACCCAAGCCATTTTTAATGTTTGTGACGCTGCACCTGTAGCTGATGTTTGGCTCTCCATCTTCATTTTGTAATGATTCGAGTAACTCCCCAACCCTTGGGCATTCTATCTCTTCATGGCACATTCTATATATTATATGAAAACTATTTGCAAAGGGTTGGTTGGCTTGTAACTTCTGGGAGACTGTGGGAAAGAAACTCTGTTTCTTCATTGTATATTTTTTACAGAGGATTAATGAAAGGAAGCGGCTCTGCTTCATGAGATTCATGTGTTTGTGAGTGTAGCAAATGTGTCTCTTATGTTTCCTATGTATCTTGTTATGTTTCATAGTTCATTTCATATTCATTTCCAGTGAAATTTTCTAAGTTAGATAAGGTAGAATTCAATTTTATTGCTCTGCCTATGGGAAAATTTCATGTTCAGTGTTCTTCTTCTGTTGAAAAGGATTCATGTCGCCCATGCCCTTTTCACCCTCCTAAGTGATCTCTCCATTCCGCGTTGCTTTCAAACTAAATTTTCAGACTCTCCACCTATCTTGCCTCACGAAGTAATCTATGTCTTTATATTAAATTCTCTGTTCATTGAGGTCCATTGGTCCCATACCATCCCAGGAACACAGTCATTCATAAAAATCACTTCTTGTATCCATATTCACTTACTAGCCTAAGATAAATATTTCATGATAAGTCATCTCAGGCCATTTCGTTTATCTATTCACTGAGTGTGACTAGGAGAGAGCCCTCTCCTGTTCTGGTAGGGCTAGATACCAGATTGAGCTTGGTTTGTGGTTACCCTAAATTTTGCCTTCCTTAAGCCTGAGGC
>APFE030145680.1:11405-26369 GCA_000404065.3 Pinus taeda | reverse complement strand
TTTTTGCATTTTCTGAAGTTGGTGGATGATATTATAACAATTGGCCCGTAGGTTTTAGTTCTTTCTTCATGTTCTCATATTGTTATTTTTTGTTTTTTTTATAGCTTTATTATATTTTGAAACATAATATTTTTATTTTAATATTTAGTATTTTCATTTTTATAATTTAGTGACTTTCTTAATGAGTGTAATTATATTTTAAAATTCAATTTCGTAAAAGAAATTAAAAAAAAAAACTAAAATATATGTTTTAAATATTTAAAAAATTACAAAGTAAGAATTCATATTATTACTAAATTAATATTTTTTAATTTTAATTTTACTTAACATAAAATATATTTATAAATATTTTTAATAATAAAATTAAAGTAGATTTTATTATTTCACTTAAAAGTAAACATCAATATATTTAATAATAAAATTAAAATAAATTTTATTATTTCTTTTAAAAAATAACAATACCAAATCTCTATTTTAATGGAGGTAAAGATATTGAAATCTCATACACAAAGATTATCCCTAAAAACAAATTCATCAAGATTGAGGTGTATTAAATATAAATTCACAAAACAAAATACTTAATGTGCCCTACCTTTACATATATTGCATTTTTTATTTATTTTCTATTTGGACAAAATGTATATTCAAAAAAGAAATACATCAGGGTAATTGACTTGCCGGACCTTTGCGTAAGATACTTTCTTTTTTATGTAGTTTCTTGATTATCTTTGGGATTGAAACTGACATCCATTCATTGCCGTCAAACTCTATAACTACAAAATTTCTTGATCCAAACTATGGTATCACAAACAACTCATCTCTGCACGCGAAAATGAAATTGTAAGATAATTTTACTTCGTTACATCGAATCATTACGATAAGTATTGTATTGTATTATGGAATCGTTGACACGAATTTAAATGCACATGCGTAAGCAGTGGGTGCCCTGTGTGACCGGTAATGAGAGTAGTGCGCGGTTGGATAACATCTAACGTTCAAACGAGAGTAATGAGAGTAATGGGCCCGTGTAGTTTGTTATAATCTGTGACATATTCCACTCCCGTAGCTTTCATTATTGGCGTATTCACACAAAAGCATATTCTCTAACAAAACCATCATATTACACTCTGATGTATGGACCCATGTCAGAACATAAACATGTTTACGATGGTCAAGTTTGTTATATTTTGAGACGAGAAAGCAACTTATCGAAGCCACTTGCGTTTATATAATGAGAACTCAGAGTGGCACTCTGGTAATGGCGTCTATTAAACATTGGAGTCGATGAAACCTTCAAAGAGCGTGGGCAGTACATATATCCGGTAAGACTGGGAATATATGCGTTGAAGGAAGTGGGAGAAGAGGAGGGGATTTACAATATCCGTTGAAGGAAGCGAGAGAAGAGGAGAGGCTTTACAATTTTGAAACTCATGGATATCAATGACCGTATCCATGGATGGCATTGAATTAACCTTTGCTGCATTCAATTCCATCTATATATCATTCTTTTCTGTCAGTTTGATCCCGTGTTCTGTAATGACCAAACAGTTATATGAGTAAATTTCTAAGTTACCGTGTTAGGTAAATATGAAAATAAGATTATTACTTTATTAATATTGAAATATTATCGATTCAAAATTTTGAATTAAAGTAATATGGAAGTGACTTTGTGGAAAAGTTATTTTTTTTTATTTTCTCTTGAGTATTTAAAAGAAATGGTTGCCAGTAATAGAGGCAACCCTAACCACCTTTCCCTACCATAGAAATGGAAAAAGAGGAAAAGGGGCCTGGGCTGTTAGAGGAACAGACAGGAAAAGAGAAGCAAGGAAGTAAAGAAGAAGAGTACTATGTCTGGTAAAGACCAGATAGTACCAGCACTTTTGTGCATCATACTGCACAGCTGTTAGCGTGCATAATCTTGCGGAAGGCAGTGGCCTGCAAGTGAGCTTGGGGGAGAGATTCAAGTCAAACGACTGATCTCGTGGCTGGGAGGATAACAAGCTCTGCAGAAACTTCTCCAGTTGGAAAAATGGCAGAGAACTGAATCAAACACGGTACAGGTAAGAGAAATATGGTATAAGTTAGTTTAGTAGTTTTGTTCCTTATTAGGAAGAACTAGTGAATATCTGAAGTATGAGATTCTGTTATTAAGCTGTAAATAAAACTGAATTTTAAAACTGCAGGAGAATGAAATAAGCTGAGAGAAAGCAAATTAGTGATACATAGAACAATTCATCTATTTTTCTGTATCCATTTGTGACTGTTGCTCATTCTCCAGTTTACTTTACCAATAGCCGAATATAAAGGCCCAAAAGAAAAGATAATAACAGAAATCTTTACGATTATGAGACAGCAAAAAATAAGCATACTGTACTAACATTATTACATGCCTATAATCGAAATACCCTGTACTAAACTGTTGTTCTGTTCAGATAATATATCAGAAAAAAAAACAAAGAATAAATCATTTGGTGTTAATAACCAGTAGTCGTCACATAATAAAAGATTTATTCGTCTAAGAAGTCAAAGGGATTGATTCTCCGAATCCTTGACGCCTGGCATTTACCGCAAGGGTATAGGGGTTTTACCAGACCTATCTCCGAAGGAGACCTTAGAGTCGGCCGAGTCTTAACTTTTGTAAACAATCATGACCCGAAACAGAACCCTCTCCCTACCAATACCAGGGCCATGTAAATACATAAGCCATATCGAGTCGGGTTGGCGAATCGGGTAAACTGTTCTTGTATACCGAAGATAGAAAACATGCATACATATAAGTTTACAGTCGAGGAATAGAGACGGTTTCGAGGCAAAATGTAAAGCTGAGAGAGCATAACATAGTTTCAAAATGAACATGCCAAATTGCAGAAGAAAAGATTAGTATTGAAATAAATATACAAATCGCGGAACCAATATAGTCTCAGAATTAATTGTATATGAATTTAATAGGCGGAACCTGCTACGAGATAACCCTATCTGGATAAGTACAGTGTTACAGTGGATTTGGGTCTCGCACGCACGACCCTAGGGTCGACATGTTCCAAAACAAATAGCATGAAATATTCTGAGATTGAAATTCAAAATAAAACATACGGCTAACATTATCAAGGCAAGCCTTGTCGGCGAACATATGCTAAAAAGAGATAAAACCTTACAGAGAGATAATACCAAATTGCGTGAATTCAGAAATAATATACATTGGAGGCCAGAATATAACATAACAGTTGGAGGGCGATTATAAATATATAAAAGTTACAGATACACTGTAAAAACCCTGAATAGTTGTTCAGTACCGACTTTGACAAATCCTGATAAATGCCCAGACTGTGGAAGACTTCACCGGTAGGGCTATACCCTACATTATACAAAATAATGACTATGATTCACGGGTTTTCCGTGAGGGCCCGGGCTAACCCGAGTACCAATCCAAATCCCAGTCTAAACAAAGAAAAACTACTCAGAACCCGACATGACCACATAAAACTTCAGAACCAGAGAAGCAGAAGCTTTGCCGAGAACGTCATACATGACATTGAGTTTCAGTAAACCTCCTGACAGAAAAAAGAAGGCATCACTCAGGCCAAATACATGATTAAACAAAAGGATTTCAAATTGAGGGTTACGGCATCTTACCTGGAAATGCGGAGAGGTAGTAAGCCTGAGGCCGCTAATGCCCAAAACCTAGCCTCCAGCACCCTGTCATTACATGGCACATAACCGAGTTAAACCCCGTCAATAAAAGATCTAACCCTACAAGGAAACCATTTTACTGTTGCAAAGGAAAATCATTCAGTACCTGAGTGGAACGCGATCGTATCATGCAGAGAGGTAATGACCTCGACAATGGCAGTTCTCAACCAAGCACAGCTGCAGGTGTCGATGTATCAAGCAGAGAATCGAGCAAAAAGGTATTTCCATATCATACAGAGATAACCAGAGGCGGGAGGCACTGCCTCACAAACAAAATTATGCAAATGACGAATGAAACCCTAAACCTGTTCCTTTGAACTGAAGACTGAGAACCATCACCGTCGATTTCCAAGGAGTAATCTGGAACGTTCAAACGGGATAGGATCCCGAGAGATCTGAGCATAGTTATGGAAAAATTAAATTCGAACAACAGTCTCGCTTCCCAAACTTCAAGTCCATCGCTGTGGAAGCGAATGGACCACCAGCTGTCCATCCGGACAAGGAGTGAGACACAGGTGGATTACCAACTCTCTGCCGGCATTCAATGCCAAAAATCCATGCGTAGCGGGAGGGATAGGAAGAGTGTCCTACGTATCAACTCGGAATTTCCGCCATACATTTGTGTAATATGTCGAATATGTGAGTGTTGTTCATAACCTTAGATATTAAACAGTTAAACAATATGTGGGTTATAACATATATTCATATGTATATTATGCCGATAAATAACATAGCTAATAAGTATAGTAAATCAATCCATTAAAAAAAAAAATTATTTCTTTGCTATATGAGGTTAATGACATAAGGTTAGTGACATATGGTATCAGAGCCCAGCTACAGCACTGTGGCCTTTGGGCAAATCAGCAATGACAGAATAAGGACATTATATTAGATAACTAATAAAGATCATTACAGATAATATTCTTGAATGTTCCCTTCTGTTGTTGGACAAGGTACAGGTTTCAGAATTGAAGACGAAGTCATGAGGAGAGCGGATAACACAGCACGGCGACCTGTAATGGGACAAGGTGTACCCGGTCCAGAGAATAACCCGGAACTCTGGGTGCAACTTGGAGAGGAAGCCAGAGTTACGAATCAAGCAATTTTGGAAACAGTACAAGAACTAAAGAATGAGATGGCTCGACTTCGGGAAGACAATGCTCGGATAACAATGGAACAAGAAAGAATCTTAAAGAGTTTGTCTGATAAGCAAAACCAATTACCAGTTAATCCCAGCGCCGAACAGCAAAGGATGTCTGAGGAGCAGAACCATCACATACCCCCCGAAGGATCGGAGGACATGGAAGAACGCTCCGATAATGTGTTTGACCAGCAAACTTCAAAGAAACAAAAGGTGGAATTACAAGGGGAATTTCGCAAAATTAAACCGCCCCATTTTGATGGAGAGCAAGAGGAAGCGGCGGAAGCTTGGATCATTAATATGAACAAGTACTTCCAGCTTTATGAGTATGATAACAACCTTAAGGCACGACTGGCTATTTTTCAATTACAAGGAAAGGCCACCTTATGGTGGGAGGAGGTAAAAATAGTTAAGGGGGTCACTGAACAAAATATTACATGGGATAATTTTCAGAAATTCTTTAAAGAACGATATTTGACAGAACGTTTTTATGATGAAAAAGCAAGAGAGTTCCATGATTTGCGGTTAGGACAGCAGACCATGGACGAATTCATCACTCACTTTACATCCTTACTCCGTTATGTACCATACATAAGGGAAGAAAAGGCAAAGGTCCAACGATTTGTTAGCAGTTTACCACCCTATATGCGAGAGAGGATTGAATTCGATAATCCAAAATCAATGGATGAAGTAATCCGCAAAGCCAGAATTTGTTATCAACAAAGTAAACAGAAAGGGGAAATCACTAACAGAAAATGGAATGAGAAAAGAGGATTCAAGACAGGGGTAAACAGTAAAGGGAGTCGCGGCAACAGCGGTAAGGGAAATGGCAAAGGAGTAAACAGCAGATTTGCGCCCAGAACTGCATTCAAGCCAAGAAATGCAAATGAGTCCAAGGTCAGTGAACAGCAACCTAAGTGGGACAATGACGGCTCAGCAAAACCCCCGGTACAGTGCTGGGGTTGTGGAGGACCTCATTACATTAAAAACTGCCCACAGCGGAAAGGAACTGAACAGTTATCCCAGATACATGAAGCATCAACAGTGGGCGAGGTTGGTCGCAGTATACCCAGAATTAACGCAGCTCTGGAAGACCGTCAGGCGGAATACCAGCCAACAATGGTCGAGTTCGAAGGTAAAATTTCAGACCTTACCTTATCTGTTTTAATTGACCCTGGGGCTACGTTAAGCTATGTGAGTCCTAAGATAGTCGAACGTTGTAATTTACAACCTGTCAAATTTAAAAACCCTTGGTTAGTGCAACTAGCTACCGGAGCCAAGCGACGAGTAACAGCCAAAATCAGCAACTGCTCATTTACCATAGCAGAACAGCCAGTGACAGCTGATCTGAATGTACTCCCTCTTGGATCCTATGATATCCTAATCGGCATGGATTGGTTAGAGAAACACTGGTCTTTAGTTGATTGTAAAACTAAGATCATTTACTACAGGGATCAGCAAGGAAATAGTAAAGAAATGCAAGGAATTAAACGACCAGTGCAGGTTCGCCCGATAACTGCCAACCAGCTAATGAAATGCATACGGAAAGGGTGTCAGGTTTATGCTATCCAAGTAGGATATGCAAATTCCAAAGATAAATCAGTTTCCTTAAACAATATTCCTGTAATACAGGAGTTTACAGATGTATTTCCAGAGGAAATTCCCGGACTACCACCACGAAGGAATATAGATTTTACCATTGAACTGATACCCGGGGCCGCACCAGTATCAAGAGCACCCTACCGAATGAGCACACCGGAGCTAACAGAATTGAAAATGCAATTGCAAGAGTTATTAGATAAGGAGTATATTCGCCCTAGTGTATCTCCATGGGGAGCCCCAGTTTTATTTGTCAAGAAAAAGGACGGTACTCTCCGGATGTGCATCGATTACAGACAATTAAACAAGTTAACCATCAAAAATAAGTATCCTTTACCCCGAATTGACGAACTGTTCGACCAAGTGAAGGGCGCAACAGTGTTCTCCAAGATCGATCTGTGATCAGGCTATCATCAAATCCGAATTAAGGATGAGGACATTGCTAAAACAGCCTTTAGAACGAGGTATGGGCATTATGAATTCGTGGTTCTGCCGTTTGGGCTAACCAACGCCCCTGCAACTTTCATGTGTTTAATGAACGGCATATTTCACCCATACTTGGATCGATTTGTGCTAATATTCATTGATGACATATTAATATATTCACGCACAATCGAAGAACATCATGAACATCTCCGAATGGTATTGCAGACCCTTAGAGAGCATCAATTATATGCAAAATTTAGTAAGTGCGATTTCTTTAAAGAGGAAATCCAATATTTGGGTCACGTGATCACCAAGGATGGAATTGCTGTAGACCCAGAAAAGATTAAGGCTATAATGGACTGGCCTGTACCAAAAGACGTAGCAGATGTCCGATCTTTCATGGGATTGGCTGGGTATTACAGGAGATTTGTAGAAGGCTTCTCGAAAGTAGCCTTTCCCATTACCTCATTACAAAAGAAAGGGAGGGCATTCCAGTGGACCCCAAATTGCCAAAAAAGTTTTGAGCAATTAAAACACTTGCTCACTACAGCACCCGTTTTAAGTATAGCAGATCCTCATAAAGATTATGTGGTCTGCACAGATGCCAGCAAAGAAGGTTTGGGAGGAGTTTTAATGCAAGAAGGCAGAGTAATTGCATATGAATCACGTAAATTGAAAGAACATGAACAGAAATACTCTGCCTATGACTTGGAACTAGCTGCTGTTATACATGCTTTAAAGATGTGGCGGCATTATCTTATGGGCAGAAAATTTTTACTGCTCACCGACCACCATAGTTTGACCAGCTATTTCAGCCAACCTACTTTAAACGCTAGACAAGCACGGTGGATGGATTTTCTGAGTGGTTTCGACTTCGATATAAAACATTTGCAAGGGAAAACCAATAGAGTAGCAGACGCTTTGAGCAGGAAAGTGCATAGTTTGTATGAAGTTTCCATTTCTGGTTGGGAAAACCCCTTCTTAGACATAATAAAGAAAATTTCAGAGCAAGATATAGAATATCAGCAGTTAAAACAGCAATTACAGCAAGCTGATAGAAGGGACAGCCAACAAGAATATACAACAGATGATGCGGGGATTGTCTACTTCAAGCAAAGAATATACGTGCCCAATCAGAGCAAAATTAAAAATTTAATTATGGATGAGTACCACATCAGCCATTATGCTGGTCACCCAGGTTATCAAAAGATGATAACCGCAATCCGGAAGGAGTATTTCTGGCCAGGAATGAAAAAGGACATTGTGGAATATTTGGCACGATGTTTAGAATGTCAGCAAATTAAAGCGGAACATCAACACCCAGCAGGACTGTTGCAACCCTTGCCTATCCCAGAATGGAAATGGGAAGTCATCTCCATGGATTTTATCACAGGATTACCTAGGACAAAGAAAAACAATGATTCCATTATGGTAGTAGTGGACAAATTGAGTAAGGCTGCACATTTCATACCAGTGCAATCTACTTACAGGGCTGCACAAATTGCTCACGTTTTTATGCAGAATATATTCAGGTTGCATGGCCTTCCAAAAACAATCATTTCTGATCGGGATGTGAAGTTCACATCAGTTTTCTGGAAAACATTGTTTGCCGATTTAGGTACTCAGCTGAATTTTAGCACAGCGTACCATCCGCAAACTGATGGACAGACGGAGCGGGTGAACCAAGTGGTAGAGGACATGCTAAGGGCTTATGTCATGCAACAACCCACGCGATGGGAAGAATATTTACATTTGGTTGAATTCGCATATAATAATGGTTATCACACTTCAACTCAAATGAGTCCCTTCGAAGTTATGTATGGCAGAAAATGTCGTACACCCTCCAGCTGGGGAGGACCGGAAGATAGGTTAAGTCTAGGACCTGACATGCTTAAAGAAATGGAGGACATGGTAAAAAGAGTACGTGTTAATCTGAAGGCGGCTCAGGATAGACAAAAGAACTTCGCTGATCGAAAAAGGAGGTTTAAGGAATATCAGGTTGGGGATCATGTGTATATTCGGATTCAGGCCAAAAGAAGCACCCTACAATGGGCAGGTTGCGCTAAATTGGCACCTAGATATTGTGGACCCTTTCAGATATTAGCAAGGATCGGACCAGTGGCTTACCAGCTGGCCTTGCCAAGTCACATCCGAGTCCATAACGTATTCCATGTTTCAGTTCTAAAGCAGTATGTGTATGACCCTAAGCATGTAATCCAATGGCAGGATATACAGGTGGGGTTACTATTATAATTAAGATTCAAACAAGAATCCTATTCGGAAGAAAAACTAACTTAGAAATTGTGTAATGCAGGTCGAACCGGAAGGAGAAGTGCTGGTCGAACCGCTGAGCATCCTCGACCAGAGAGAAGTGCAGCTGCGGAAACGAGTTATTACCCAAGTTAAGGTACAATGGCGACATTTTAGTCCCGAGGAGGCCACTTGGGAAGACCAGGAATTGATGAGGAAGACATATCCAGACCTGTTCATGACTGTAAGACACCGGGACGGTCTCCAATCTCAGGGGGAGGAGATGTAATGACCAAACAGTTATATGAGTAAATTTCTAAGTTACCGTGTTAGGTAAATATGAAAATAAGATTATTACTTTATTAATATTGAAATATTATCGATTCAAAATTTTGAATTAAAGTAATATGGAAGTGACTTTGTGGAAAAGTTATTTTTTTTTATTTTCTCTTGAGTATTTAAAAGAAACGGTTGCCAGTAATAGAGGCAACCCTAACCACCTTTCCCTACCATAGAAATGGAAAAAGAGGAAAAGGGGCCTGGGCTGTTAGAGGAACAGACAGGAAAAGAGAAGCAAGGAAGTAAAGAAGAAGAGTACTATGTCTGGTAAAGACCAGATAGTACCAGCACTTTTGTGCATCATACTGCACAGCTGTTAGCGTGCATAATCTTGCGGAAGGCAGTGGCCTGCAAGTGAGCTTGGGGGAGAGATTCAAGTCAAACGACTGATCTCGTGGCTGGGAGGATAACAAGCTCTGCAGAAACTTCTCCAGTTGGAAAAATGGCAGAGAACTGAATCAAACACGGTACAGGTAAGAGAAATATGGTATAAGTTAGTTTAGTAGTTTTGTTCCTTATTAGGAAGAACTAGTGAATATCTGAAGTATGAGATTCTGTTATTAAGCTGTAAATAAAACTGAATTTTAAAACTGCAGGAGAATGAAATAAGCTGAGAGAAAGCAAATTAGTGATACATAGAACAATTCATCTATTTTTCTGTATCCATTTGTGACTGTTGCTCATTCTCCAGTTTACTTTACCAATAGCCGAATATAAAGGCCCAAAAGAAAAGATAATAACAGAAATCTTTACGATTATGAGACAGCAAAAAATAAGCATACTGTACTAACATTATTACATGCCTATAATCGAAATACCCTGTACTAAACTGTTGTTCTGTTCAGATAATATATCAGAAAAAAAAACAAAGAATAAATCATTTGGTGTTAATAACCAGTAGTCGTCACATAATAAAAGATTTATTCGTCTAAGAAGTCAAAGGGATTGATTCTCCGAATCCTTGACGCCTGGCATTTACCGCAAGGGTATAGGGGTTTTACCAGACCTATCTCCGAAGGAGACCTTAGAGTCGGCCGAGTCTTAACTTTTGTAAACAATCATGACCCGAAACAGAACCCTCTCCCTACCAATACCAGGGCCATGTAAATACATAAGCCATATCGAGTCGGGTTGGCGAATCGGGTAAACTGTTCTTGTATACCGAAGATAGAAAACATGCATACATATAAGTTTACAGTCGAGGAATAGAGACGGTTTCGAGGCAAAACGTAAAGCTGAGAGAGCATAACATAGTTTCAAAATGAACATGCCAAATTGCAGAAGAAAAGATTAGTATTGAAATAAATATACAAATCGCGGAACCAATATAGTCTCAGAATTAATTGTATATGAATTTAATAGAAAGAACCTGCTACGAGATAACCCTATCTGGATAAGTACAGTGTTACAGTGGATTTGGGTCTCGCACGCACGACCCTAGGGTCGACATGTTCCAAAACAAATAGCATGAAATATTCTGAGATTGAAATTCAAAATAAAACATACGGCTAACATTATCAAGGCAAGCCTTGTCGGCGAACATATGCTAAAAAGAGATAAAACCTTACAGAGAGATAATACCAAATTGCGTGAATTCAGAAATAATATACATTGGAGGCCAGAATATAACATAACAGTTGGAGGGCGATTATAAATATATAAAAGTTACAGATACACTGTAAAAACCCTGAATAGTTGTTCAGTACCGACTTTGACAAATCCTGATAAATGCCCAGACTGTGGAAGACTTCACCGGTAGGGCTATACCCTACATTATACAAAATAATGACTATGATTCACGGGTTTGCCGTGAGGGCCCGGGCTAACCCGAGTACCAATCCAAATCCCAGTCTAAACAAAGAAAAACTACTCAGAACCCGACATGACCACATAAAACTTCAGAACCAGAGAAGCAGAAGCTTTGTCGAGAACGTCATACATGACATTGAGTTTCAGTAAACATCGTGACAGAAAAAAGAAGGCATCACTCAGGCCAAATACATGATTAAACAAAAGGATTTCAAATTGAGGGTTACGGCATCTTACCTGGAAATGCGGAGAGGTAGTAAGCCTGAGGCCGCTAATGCCCAAAACCTAGCCTCCAGCACCCTGTCATTACATGGCACATAACCGAGTTAAACCCCGTCAATAAAAGATCTAACCCTACAAGGAAACCATTTTACTGTTGCAAAGGAAAATCATTCAGTACCTGAGTGGAACGCGATCGTATCATGCAGAGAGGTAATGACCTCGACAATGGCAGTTCTCAACCAAGCACAGCTGCAGGTGTCGATGTATCAAGCAGAGAATCGAGCAAAAAGGTATTTCCATATCATACAGAGATAACCAGAGGCGGGAGACACTTCCTCACAAACAAAATTATGCAAATGACGAATGAAACCCTAAACCTGTTCCTTTGAACTGAAGACTGAGAACCATCATCGTCGATTTCCAAGGAGTAATCTGGAACGTTCAAACGGGATAGGATCCCGAGAGATCTGAGCATAGTTATGGAAAAATTAAATTCGAACAACAGTCTCGCTTCCCAAACTTCAAGTCCATCGCTGTGGAAGCGAATGGACCACCAGCTGTCCGTCCGGACAAGGAGTGAGACACAGGTGGATTACCAACTCTCTGCCGGCATTCAATGCCAAAAATCCATGCGTAGCGGGAGGGATAGGAAGAGTGTCCTACGTATCAACTCGGAATTTCCGCCATACATTTGTGTAATATGTCGAATATGTGAGTGTTGTTCATAACCTTAGATATTAAACAGTTAAACAATATGTGGGTTATAACATATATTCATATGTATATTATGCCGATAAATAACATAGCTAATAAGTATAGTAAATCAATCCATTAAAAAAAAAAATTATTTCTTTGCTATATGAGGTTAATGACATAAGGTTAGTGACATGTTCATTTCTTGGTAATGTGTTCATGTAATCCTACGTTGCAGGAAGAGGATGTTAATGTTGATTTCTTGGATCGTCAAATCGAAGGGACTATTCGAACAGCCTCTGTTCACGTAGCGATATTCTCTCCAAATTATGCTATGAGGTAACAGATGTTGAAATCGGGGTCAACAATAATTCTGGTCTTCTACATCGATCTTCGGTGGACGCACGGCTGAGATCGAGTTTACGCTGGACATCTTGGCATGCTCGAAAGGAAAAGAACATTTGATTCTCAACCACGATACTACCCCGACACCATAGAAGAATGGAGGAATGTTCTTTCTGTTGTTGCGGACATAATTGGTTTCGAGCTGAAGGACTTTTCTGGCTTGATAAGTATATCACAGATTACATATTTAGATGTTTCTCGTTAGTGGATTAACTGTGACTTGGATATTGTTAAGGGGCTCTTCACCCGACATTGGAGTGTGTAATACGTTTCATTTTCATATAATACCATGCATTCTCATTCAATATAACCCCAACAATGGCTCCATGAATTACCGTTATTCTTAATTTAACTCTCCTCTACCATGCAATTTAATTACAATTTTCACTTTTACTGCTTATTAGATTTAATTTTATAAATTTGAAAACTAATTACAATATTTGTAATATTAATAAGCTACATTTCAAATTATTGTTGTAATATATATACCAGCGATTTCAAATCTTGTAATTTAGATATTTGCTTAATTACAATTTTCACTTTGATTATTTATTAGATTTAGTTTTATAACTTTCAAAACTAATTAGAAGATCTGTAATATTAATAAGCTACATTTCAGATTATTGTTGTAATATATACACCAGCGATATCAAATCTTGTAATTCAGATATTTCCCTCTGCGGTATAGCTTAAATGTACTACCTATTAGATTTAGTTTTATAAATTTCAAAACTAATTACAAGATTTGTAATATTAATAAGTTACATTTCAGATTATTGTTGTAATATATACACTAGCGATATCAAATCTTGTAATTCAGATATTTGCCTCTGCGGTATAGCTTAAATGTATAAATCTTTTTTTAGAAATAAGCTCACATAACTTCAACTAAATATCTCTTTAACCTATAAATATACATACGGGATTTGATACGTGAGGACTTATAATCTCTCATCCATATGATGATGAAGCACATTTATCGATAATTCTTTCAGCGTTTACGGATAGCATTTATGGATAATTTTGCTCCAACATTTGAAATGCTGAGCACTTGTTCCGAGTTCTTGTTTATAATTATTTTTCTCAAACTGAAGATAGCATTTATTTATACTTTTACGGGTCCATTATACTTTCTTCACACATTTCATATCAATATTAGTCTCATCACCCATAGCTAGGCAATTAAATTTTCTTCCTAAATGTAAAAACAAATAACACAAACGCTGAATGGTTAGTATAATGGTGATCAATTAGTTGAAACATAGCGCTATAGTATAATGGTGATCAATTAGTTGAAACATAGCGCTATAGGTACATTGTCCTAATGCACCATTAGATTAGAGATAAATCTTAACCATGAAGGTATTGGTGATAAGTAGATTGTTTTTGAAATTTTGTGTTTGGCCTACCTTAACCCATTTTGCTCCAATGAAGAGGAAGCTCTTTGAGATTACATTTGAGACCATATAATTAATTATTTATATTGCATTTTTTTATGTAGATTTTTTTTTGGATTTACATTCAAGTAAATAATATGAAAATATGTAAGTATGATAAGTAGTATAAATAAAGAGAATGAAATGATATGTAATTTTTTTTTTTACAAGGATGAGGAGGAGGAGATACCTACCCATAGTTATTGGATCTTGGCAATATGAAGCAATGAGTTAGTCTCTAGTTTATTTATAGAGACCAATCCGTCCTTATTTCGAGTTCTCCAATTTGCTTGGTTGTAATTTTGTGTTTCACCCACCCTATTCTTTTTTCTCCAATGATGAGGAAGCTCTTTGCCATTACATTTGAGACCACATAATTAATTATTTATATTGCATTTTTTTATGTATGATTTTTGTTGAATTGACATTCAAGTAAATAATATGAAAATATGTAAGTATGATAAGTAGTATAAATAAAGAGAATGAAATGATATGTAATTTTTTTATTTTTTTTTTCCGATGTTTTTCTTACAAGGATGAGGAGGAGGAGAGGATGAGGTGGAGGAAATCTAAAAATATGTAAGTATGTTAAATAAAGAGAATGAGATTATGCTTAATTATTTTTTATTTTTATGTTTTTCTTAGGAAGATGAGGAGAAGGAGGAGGGGATGAGGTTGATGAGGAGGAAATAGGCAGAGGTTCAGGAGGCTGAGGGGGAGAGGAGGCCTAGGGGGAGGAGGAGGAGGCAGATGTGAGGGAGGAAGCTGAGGGGGAAGAGGCAGAAGAGGAGGCAGAGGAAGGGGAGGAGGAGGAGGGGGAGGCGGAGGAAGGGGAGGAGAGGGGGATGCGACATGATAGGGGGAAGAGGGTGAGGGGGAGGTGGAGGGGGAAGAGGGGGATGGAGAGGAGGGGGAAGAGTGGGAGGAAGCAAGAGGCGGAGGAAGAGGGAGGTT
>APFE030145676.1:32610-59578 GCA_000404065.3 Pinus taeda | reverse complement strand
GGGGGATGTTAGGATATTCCGACACATAGGAAATAGTTAAGTTCAACTTGGTCTAGTATAGAGTTAGGTATAGAGTTAGGTAAAGTGTGTTTCTTTACCGTTGTACATTTTGTAACTTACATTCCGACGGTCACGATATGTAGTGATCCGACGGTTCATTCTCTCCTCGGTATTACCGACACTTGATCCGTGGCTTGACACCCGATTGGTCCATGAATTCTATTTAAAGGGCATGGAGGGTCATTTGTAGGTTAACCGTGCATGAGAGAAGCTTATGTAAATTTTCATTCTTTTATTAATAAATTGCCTGTAGTAGCCACGTTGGCGCAGGTCGTGGACTGTTTCCCTCTCTGAGGGTTTTAACCACGTCAAAATACTGGTGTATTGATTTGTGATCTGTTTGTGAGCGGTGTCCTTTTGGTGTTCTGTCTGAGGAACTTACCCTGTAAATTCCTACACGAAGTACGTTTCCGGCATACACAAGATGTGGCTAGCGCACGACAGAAACCCTCTGAACCAACCAATAATGAACGCTAACACAAAGGCGAGGTATTCACCGATAGGGTCAAATGAAACCAAGGTACTGCATGAATCCCAATGTGTGATAATGTAAGCTGATGTCGAACACAAGGGAAACCACTCAGCCAAAGACCCATGATACTGATCGATGTTGAGCACAAGGTGACCTATCAATAATGAAAATAGGGCCAGGGTGCATCTCTAGGCCTGTCCTCAGAGCAAGATGTCGTCGTCGATAAGGACAAGACCCGCCAGCAAGAAGTCAATGGAGACCTTCTCAAACTGGCACAAGTAAAGGACCAATATAACTGATGTGATGATAGACATAGTACTGACAACTAGGGATGACCGACTGAAAAATAAGTCAAGAGACACCGCAGAGAGGCTAACTTAGGCTAACTTCCCTTGAACAAAAGAATGACTCAATGTGACTGTGTGGCAGCATATGATGACTCTGTATAAGCTCATTGCGCAGGAGGCACAAACGAACCCTCCATACGATTGGAAGAGATAACCAATCGGGGGAGAACTGACTCAATAACAAGGTTAAGGCATACCTAAGTCAAACTAAATCCCACCCAAACAGAGGAGACTTTAATTTGAGTGCTTTGTTCAAGGGTGACATGACTGACTCTAGCTACCAACAATAAATGAAGATACTGTCCTGTTCCCGCTCTTTTTGGAATATATAATTTTTTTGGTCTTTTTCTTTAAAGCTGGAAAAAGAATAAAAGAATGCTATAGTATAGTGGAAAGAACAAGTGTCAGCGAAGCAGATGATCTAGTTCCTGGGATTGGAACATTCCTATGCTCAATGCAAGGAGGCGAAAATTGGTCAAAGACACTCAAAGGTGTGTTCCTTCCACGGGTCAAGGTGTGTCAAGTTGCAGAAGTCAAAGGTATGCAAGTTTGATTTAGCAGTCGTCATGGTCAAAAGTTGGCTTAAACATGAGTCCAAGTGAAGCTGGCTCAAGGCCAAAAGGTGCAAATAGTCAAAATGCAATGCAATAGTACAACTCAACACAAAGGAGCCTCTAGGGTATAAGGCCAGAACGAAGCGAAGAAGCAAAGAGGAATGAGTCTTCATCGCATAAGTCATGGTGGGACTACAGAGGACTCCTGAGCCTACTCAAAACAAAGCAACATGGGCAACAAATGTCAGTGAGGTGCTAACTACGATGCCCATGTAAAGGACGGCTCTACCATTGTGTCATGATTTAAAGAATCGACGAGTGAAGATGGTTTACGAACCATAACACGATGGGATCAACCCTATGGCAAGTGTATCGAAAGATGGAGGCTATTATGCATAATGCAACGGAAACATGGCTTCCCTAACCTATATGCCAGTGAGAAAACGATACCTGCCATGATGGGTTAGCAGTCATGGAACCGTCTCAAAACTGTTGAAAACGTCCAAAATGTCCTGAAAATCAAACCATTCTCAACACTCCAAGCTCCCAAGTTAAAAGTTACATGAGACCAAACAAAATCAAGTTTTGAAAAATTTGACATTTTCAAAGCTTATAAAAGGGTTTTTGGACTCACCATTTTCACCATTTGAGTTTGAGAGCAGAAAAGTGGAGCAAAAGGAGCAAACTTCCCATATGCCAAATTCAACCGTTCAGATTCTTCCAAAGTCTCCAGGTAACTCTTATTCTTATCTTGTAATTGATTGTGACTAGTTTTAGAAGTTTTAATTAATGTTTTACCATTGGGTTTTTGCAAAAAATTCCTCCGCTGCGTATACGCGGGTTGGTAATATGAAACCCGCGTACACGCGGGCCCTACACATGACTGTGTGTAAAGAGACCTGCGTATACGCTGCGGACATTTCAAACACAAAAAATAACGGTTGAAAATCATTTTTATTTCAAGATGCCAATCACTTGGTGAGAAAGAGAGCATACCGCAGTAGATGATGAAGTTATGAACAGTCCTGAGGCGTTGGATGCATTGCGGGGATGTGGTTTGCTAAAGTTCTTCAAATTGCCAAATATGAAAGAAAAGACGCGTCTGCTCGAGATACTTCTTGATTATTGGAACGTCGAAGAGGATGCTTTTATGATTGACCAGATGCCACTCAGGATAGAAGTGGAAGATATCTACTTCATCACAGGTCTTTCCCGAAGGGGGGAGGTAGTACAAGCCTGGGGCAGAACACGGAGCAGTCTCTCAATCGAGGACTACATACAGATATATTGCTCGAGACATCCAAAGAAAGTCGGAAGTCATATTTCCATCACACATGTGGCAAGTCTATAATTGAGGATAATCCTGTTCACCATAGCTCGAGTGAACGGAACAACTTCTCTACACCAGGCGTCACGACTAACCATGAGCGTGGCAGTTGATTGTCTCACCACTGTGTGTGATTGGTGTACTCCTCTTCTGGCTAGTATGAAAAGCCAACTCACTTCTATCAAGAGAGGGCAGACCAAAAACTTCGGCTATGGGACTATTTTGTGCTCTTTCTTCTTCGAGAGAGTTGCCGCACTTCGTCCTAGAGTACCAGTTTCTATTAGCACCCCACTAGATCCACGAATGGACAGGTGGGCTGACCTGATGAAATGCCTAGGAGGTGGGGAGGTCCCACGGAATGCATTTGACGATGACTTCTTTTCCTGGTGGGATCATTAGATCATCGCCGTGGATGACTACCCCTATGCTAGGTTGGATTTTCGAGGAGATCCCGATCTAGCATTACCACCGACCGCAGCATGGGGCGACATTGGTAAGTGATTTTTTATGCTATGATTTTTTATTATTTTTCAAATATAATAATGAACTTTGAAAATGTTTTTGAGAGGATTCAAATGACTAATATGATGGTCATGTTCCAGATATTGGGCCAGTAAACCAGATGAGTTCCCATAGCACAAATGTCGCGGCCAAGGGGCCAAAGAGGCAGCTGCAGACACAAAGCAGACTCTACACACAGTTCAGCGGAACCTGGTGAGATTGACTCACCGAGTCCCGATGGTGGCGATAGAGGACCTTCCTATAGAGATGCAGCGTCACGTGGTTGGCATGCCACTAGATTGGGTCCGCACTTTTAGGCGTGTGGCCAATGCAATAGTTGCCTACTTAGCCGCTTATCTTGAGCAGGGGAATTAGATATAGTGGACATGATTATGGGCATTTGAGTCCCAATTTTGTATATTTTTTGGATAGACTTATGTACACTCGAGATGCTTTATGATATATATAATATATATATATATATATATATATATATAATATATATATATATATATATATATATAGATATATATATATACAGTTGGACTTTTTGATGCTTAATTATTGTGATGAATGATTGATGTAACAATTTAATGCTTGATTAGCAATAGAATCAGCTAACCAATTATGAGATCTTGGAATATGCAAATAATTAATATAAGTAAATGATCTTTTGCAACAACCTCACCCTTAAATACTGGTGATATAAACATGGATCCCTTACCCGATAAATGTTATTTAATTGTGACACTATCAATTGTGAATCAAGATAAACTACCAACGAGTTGATTTCGTGAGAAATTTCCTCGGATAGCAAATTAATGACGACAGTATACTTAGCCATATTGTTTGAAGCGAGACTGATGCACACTCCCCTTGATACCATCAATTGACCAGTTGGATAATAAAGTACCCAAGCTCCAGAAGCAAGATTCTAAGTGTGCCGACTAGCACCATTGGCGAATCCAGAATAGACCAAGTCATCCATCAACAGCTGCCAAAGCAGAACAAAAAGTGTTGATATCAAAAACACTCGAAAAAATGTACAAATATACATAATGTACAAAGAAGCCATTGCCTAGCTGCTACTTAAGGAAAGTACTTCTTAAGGTAGAGCCTGTTTCGAGGCACTGCCAAGTTGTTTCCTTCGAAATCGATTAACTCATACGACCCTTTTGTTAAAACTCGTTTAATTATGAAGGGACCGTATCACATAGGTTTTAATTTGCCAAGGTGTCCTTATCTTGGTCGTAGACCAAGACGAGGTCACCTTCAAAAAATACAAGAGGCCGGACAGCTTTATCATACTGGGTTTTAACCCTTTTCTTATGAGCCTCATTTACTGTGGCTGCATCTCAACGCTTCTCATCGAGATGTTCCAAGTGAAGGAGGCACTCTTCAAGACTAGAGGTCTCTAGAAGGAGCTCAATAGCTAACTTAAGAGATGGAATTTCACATTCGCCAGGAAAGATAGATTCCAACCCATAAACTAACTAAAAAGGTGTAAAACCTATAGCAGTCTTGATGGAGGTTCGGTATGCCCATAGAGCCGGATACAACATAAGATGCCAATTGGATCGATTATTGTCAATTGTCCTTTGCAGGATCGTCTTAAGAGTTTTGTTTACTAGCTCGATCTGTCCATTGGCCCGAGGATAACAAGGAGACGAATGTTCCTACTGGAAACCTAATTTGAGAGCCAATTCAGACATTAGTTGATTCTGGAAATGACTGCCATGGTGAGTGACAATCTCTCTTGGGATACCGAACCTTGAGATAATCTCTTTAAAAAGGAATAATGCTGCTGTCTCACTATCGTTTTTATAGGTGGGCATGGCCTCAGCCCACTTCGTGAAGTAGTCTAGGGCCACGATAATATACTTGTGATTCGCTGCTGAAGGCGGATTACAAGTCGTAAAATCAATACCCCACTTAGTAAAGGGACCGATAGTGACAACGGGAAAAAGAGGAGCTGGATGTGCGCGCATCTTCCGAGTATAAACTTGGCATGGGTGACAGTGTTTGACCGCTTCAACACAATCTTTGAAGAGTGAAGGCCAAAAATAGCCGGCACGCAAGATACGCTGAGCTGTAGCAAGCCCTGATAGGTGACCACCACAAGCTCCACTGTGGCAGTCATTTAGCACTGACTCTACCTCCTCTAAGGTTAAACAACACTGAAGGATTGAATCAACCCCCCAACAATATAATGTATCACCAATGATGACATAATTTTTAGTGAGGTGACGTAATTTCCGACGCTCATCCTTAGAGAAAGTAGAGGGAAACTTCAAAGTCTGGAGATAAACAATGATATCTCCATACCAAGGGTCGAGTGAAGAGATGAGGAATAAATTTTCGTCGGGAAAACTTTCCTCATAAACAGTGTCCTCTCCACAAGGCAGCTCGGAAATTATCTCAGCAAAAACCATAGATTTCTTGGCTTTGGCGGACTAGAACTCGAGATCAAATTCTTGTAAAATGACAATCCATTGATTATATTTACACCCAATCACTTGCCTACTGAGGACAAACTGAAACGGATTGACTGCTGCCAAGACAAAATTTTTGCGTAGCAGAATATAATGACGGAGCCACTGGACAACATGGACAGCTGCCAAGGCAAACTTCTCAACCGGAGAGTAGCGAAGTTTAGGACCTATCAAGCCTCGGTTCAAATAATAAATCACATGCTCTGTTAGATCATCGTCTTCCTGAACGAGAACCATACCTATGGTTGATTCTTCTGCAGCGAGATATAAAAGGAAGTCCCTACCATAATCCGGTGGACTCAAAAGCAGGGCAGAGACTAATGCATTTTTCAAAGCATCAAACAACCACTACGCAAAGTCATCCCATACAAATGGAACCCCTTTGCCAAGCAAACGCATAAACCGTTTAGTGATCTCGGCATAGTTCGCTATAAATTGTCTTAAGAAATTAGCCTTCCCTTGAAGACTTTGAAGTTGTTGAATGGAGGATGGGGGAGGCAACTGGACTATTGCTTCCACCTTGAAGGAATCAACGCTAATCCCTTCATTTGACACGATGAACCCACGTAACCGTGAAAACGTACTTGTTGGTATTCAACCGGATTTTATAAAAATGACATCGCTCAAAAACCTTTTGAAGGTGACTGGGGTGATCAGTTCTCTTTCGAGAACGAGCAGCGAGATCATCCAAGTACACTTCGATGATATGTTTGATGTCGTGGAAATCATATGACATGGCCCGCTGGAAAGTAGCTCTAGCATTTTTGAGACCAAACGACATCTTTCTGTATGAAAAAATACCCCAGGGACATATAAAAGCCGTCTTATGTTGATCCTCAGGACAGATAGAAATTTGATTATAACCTGAAAAACCGTCCATAAAGGAAAAAATCTCATTACCCGCACACTCGTCAATAATCTGATCAATGAATGGCGTGGGGTAATTATCTTTCAGACAAGCCTATTTTAAGTCCCTAAAGTCGATGCATACTCAGATTGTTCCTTTCTTTTTATTTACAGGGACTAGATTAGAAACCCAATCGGTAAGAGGAACAAGGTATATAAAACCCGCCTTGAGTAGCTTCTCTACTTCAGCTTTAATGGTTGCCGCTTTCCTAGGATTAACCAGTTGAAGCCTTTGACGAACTGGCTTGGCGTTTTCATACGTCTTGATCTCATGTTGAACTATAGAAGGATCAATGCCAGGAATTTCTTCATAAGACCAAGCAAATACATCTCGAAATTCCTTGAAAAGGTCGGTGTAAATTTGAACTTCTTCAAGGGAACATTCAATTCTGATGAAGAGATTCTTTATCACGTTAGGGTCCCTAGAGATGTTTATAGATATCGTTTCCGAAATCACCGACATATTACCTACGGCACGAAAGTGTACTGGAGCTAAAGGATTTGATATCTTACAAACATCACTAGTGAATAGCTTGGAGAACCTAGATTCCACTTCCTGCAATGGAGGAAGGAAATATGAACGATGGTGTAAGTCTTCCCAAGGTCGATCTACACCCATCATCACTTCGAGGATTGCTTCTTCAGAAGGTAAAACCATATCTAAGTAGTCCAAGGTGGAGGTAGAATCAAAGGCCCAAGCCGGGGCCACATGACCATCTAGCTCCTCTTCAGAAAAAGGAGTAGAATGGACCACTGATATCTAAGCTCAATCGCAGACATAGGGAATACCATTTCATTAACTTGTCCTTCAGCTAATGTGGTCGTAGGTGAAGGCAAGGTCCAATAGTCTAAAAAATAATGAGTTCTGAAGAACTCTTCTCGAGAGGACTCCTTAGATGATGGAACAACATTGATTCTAGCGATAGGAGAGGGAAAATCAAAGGTACCCATCAATGAGGAATACATCCCAACTCCTAGATTCTCAGTAGGCGGGCGAGGGTTATCCACTAAGGGGATAGTAGAGTCAGAAGTTTCTTGAGGATCAACTAGACAATAATCCAACTGATCAACCTTAACGATTTTCCCTTCATGAGGAAAGCAGATGACATGAAACAGAGTCGAAACGATGACATCCATCTCGTATACCCAGTTCCTTCCTAAGAGGAGATCATATTCTAGGTTAGCATCTATGACCTCTACTTCAATATTGATGATCTTTCCTCCAACACATATAGGAAAGGTCAGGATAATCCCATGCGGCTTGTGATAATGGCCATCAAGCGCAGTCAGGAGGGTAGGTGAAGGAACAGCCGAAGGAGATCCAATGGCCCTCCAACATGACATCGACATGACGCACATGGAAGCTCCTTCGTCAATAACGGTGCGAAAAATTTTAATCTTTCGGTATGTAGACTTTATCTGAAAAGCCATGTGATGAGGGAGTCACTTTTTGACATTTAACATGTCAAAAGTGAGCACTAAAGAGTTGGTTGGATCAACTACCCTAATTGCCGAGAGTAAAACACTTCGCTGAGCTGGACACGACTAGAGAACCTCTAAAGCGGACATGGCACATGGACTCTGGGCCAGATCCTCCACAATGGAATAATTCAGAGCAACCCTAGCATTAGGATTAATAGGCGCACGTTTAGCGGAACCTTTCGGTATCCATGGTATAGTCTCAACAGGGGGTCGCTCAATATGAAGGTCGGTATTTCCGGGAGCAGTTTTGTCCTTGGAAGTTTCAGCTTCACCGTAATCACGTGAGCGAGTAGCCACGTGGACATTAGAACCCATCATGAAAACATTCGATGATTTTTCCCCTTCCTGGCTACCCCCAGAGGAGGTACCGGGATTTGAACTCGCACCAGCAAGCAATTGCTGCCCTTGGGGAAAAGGGTTGGTTAACACAGATTGAGAACTAGAAGTCCCTTGCTGCCCTAACAAGCACTGAGCGTCCTGAATCTTCAGGTAGAGATGAGTTAAATGGTCTCCACTACAGAACTTGCATGGAAACTTGACTTTCTTTTTAGACTCATTTCTACCCTCACCAACATTATTGCCGGATTTATTTGTGTCAGCCTTCCAATCCTGATTCTATTTCTTACCTCGTCCTTTCTTTTTCCCATTGGAGTTTTGATTTCCTTTGGGGTTATCAGATTGGACGACATTAATCGAAGAGGGTTGGGAAGACAACGTATTAGATAGTGTGACTTGGTTGTTTGAAGCAGTCTGCAATGACAACTGCTGCAATTGGCTCAACAAGTTCACCGCATTTGTGTCTACCGATCCAACTACCCCATTGTCATGGGGACCTGACTTTGACTTGGTTATGTCAACCTTCGACCCAGGAGTGTCTGGCAAGTATTTTTGGAGGATCCCAGACTGAGAGTAGATCAATTCTAATTGCTGGGCCCTAAAAATCGCTTGCTCCTCAAAGTAGACTTCAGACATAAAGACGTCCTTAGAGATCTCAGGTTGTAAAGATTTCAGAAACCATTCGAGACGGTACTCCAGAGGGATTTCGGCTTTAATGAGCCTCTTTCTCCATATCCATTCCTGAATATGGTCAGAAATGCGAGTTGTCGTGTCCTGACGAAAGGTGGCCAGAAGTTCGGTTCCAACATCATAACGGACAGGCAACTGGAAATGATTTAGGAAAATTTTAGCTGAGTTAGAAAAAGATGTAAAGCTGCCCCCTGACAACTCTATATACCATTTGGCCGCATTACCAGTCAAGGTGCGCTGAAAAAGTCTCAACCTCACTGAATCATCAATAAGGGAGTTCAATGAGCACCGCAAATGGAATGTGGTTACATGGTTGCCTGGGTCTTCATCGCGCTTTCCTTCGAATTTTGGAATGTCCGAAGGGATTTTGGTTGGGACCAGAGCCCAGGCTGGATTATATTTGATTGGATCGTTCGTTAAATTTGTGGGGTCTGGAAAATCCAGAGTTGCCAGAAACGAAAGCCTAGGAGGACCTTGGGGATTCCACCTAGACTGGGTGGAGCCCCCAAAGCTCTGTAAAGATTGGCCTGGATTTTGGAAGTCAGCAGGCTACCCGAAGTAACTAGTAGAACTGATGAACCAAAAGGCAAGCCTTGTGATCCAGCATAACTCAGAGTTTGACCAACTCTGGCCGCAAAACCTCCATAACCGGCGAAGTTTCCTCCTAAAGGATTATAAGGAGTTGACAACCCCTGATAAGGATTCCAAGCCGAGGTTAGGGGAGGAATACTTCTGAATGAACTAACCGTGGAGTACGACCTATTCCCTTGTTGGCTGACAAATGGATTCCCAGTTCCCACACTACTAACCACAGGGTTAGTCGAACCTTGAAAAGGATTGCTACTTTGTCCAAAAGAAGAGAAAAGCATAGATCCAATTGTTGGGTTGGAATTTGGTATATGACCACTTCCAAAAGGAAAACCCTGGAATGAAGCCGATCCACCCATCATGGATATGGCGGCACTAAACGGAACTGACGAAATACCCTGTGAATGGGTACCAAATTGGAAAAATCCAGAACTAAAAGCATTAGTTTGGGAGTTTCCACTCGTAGAAGGAATGGAGGTAGACCCAACTAAAGATGTGCTAGAAAAAGACCCGAATAAAGAAGCAGAGGGGATGGAAATAGTTCCTCCCCCTTGTACAGATATTGGAGTCTGCATAGTCATAGCACTTGTAGTAGAAGCCATGCTTCCAGTAGTGGTCATCAATGGTAAGTGTGTAATGTGACCTGGACTTGACGGTCGATGCCTTGGAGGCCCAACGTAATGTAACACTTCCAGATGACTAGAAGGTAGGGGAGAATTCAGAGCCGCTAACGACTCCGAGAGTTCTTCTACCTCTACGTTATCTACTACCCGAAAGAGAACTCAAGAAAGTACTGGAGTATTTCTCTCTTGTTCTGTAAAAGTACCAGGTCTATCTTGAACACTAATGCCCCCGAGAGGAGGATCAATCCCCAGTGTGTCAGCTGCCATGGGACAAGACCCACTGGCAGTATTACCTTTGCGCCTTCTAGGTGAAGGCTCTAAACTTGGTGGTGAAAAACCACGAATTCTTCGAGACCATCTAGTTGATCGGTCAGCCACTTTGAATTTCTTGTTAAGATCTAACAAAAGACTCAAAAAATTGAAAGCTAGGCCAACTAGGAGCACATAGTACACACTATAAAGTCCCTAAAGATATCAGCTAGTCAAACAACTTCCAAGTATTTATGCTCTGGGTGATTAGGACTGGACACCAAAATATGAGAAAGTGAAATAAGGGGCCTTCTGAAGATAGTCTGGGATAATGACGACCCAGTCTTATCAGCAAAGGTAACAGAGGAAGTTACGCTAACCTCCCAACAACAGCCTGCACTGGTGCAAGCCCCCAAGCTTTGCAAGGGTGCCCTCCAGTGGTACCATCGAGAGTGATACAACGTCGACCTCAGGTACCACGGGATTCCCCTCCGCAGCCACCTGTGTAGATCCCTAGGAGTAGCAACTAAGGTTACCAACTCGTATCAGAAGCTAGGTGGAACAGTCGTGAGGTAAGTTCGAACAAGTAGGAGAGGGGGTATCTCTCTTCCCTGTCTTTACAGACCCTTGTGCTTAACTCCCAGATCCAAAGCTTTCCAAGTCTTCTTAATGCTATTGGATTTTCACTCACTATTCAGACTCTTATGTTTTACAGTTTAAAATGGCCTCGGAGAGTTAACTCTCCACTCACCTAATCCAAGGCCCTAAAATATCCTAAAACTTGTTGGTGTATTTAACTTGACAATTATAAAAAGTTCTAGTATATTTTAAATTAGCGCTTGATTTTAATGGGCTGTTATTTAAGTCACGGGATAAGCGAAAGTGAAACTAGTGGTGTTTGACACAAAAGAAATTAATAAAAACCAAACTACATGCAAATGCACTTGTTTTCATTTTTCGATGAAAAGAAATTTCTATAGGGTTCAGAGGAACTTCAAATAAAGCTACAACTTTTTCTATTCTTTTCTTCAAACTTCACACTCAGAAAAGCTAACAAAACTATAGATGCCTAGAAAGATGCACAAACTAATCCTAATGCAACAAGTACATGCCGATGCAAAATTCAAAACTACTCTTAAATCAAGAAATGAAAGTTGCTTGTTTATCGATTTTTTATTTTCCACTTAGAATGTTTAGATGGAATATAATTTTTTGTTGCTTATTTCGTCTAAGCACTAAAAACAAGATGAAGACAAACAAATAGGCACTTTCACTCAACAAAAGGAAAACTCAATCAAAACAAAGTTCAAGAAAGCAAAACAAAGTTTCAAAAAGTTTCCTTCAAAAGCAACACAAAAGCAACTTTTCAAAAATGCTCTAACAAGACTGAAACTTGATGACCAAAGAATAGGCAATGCAACACTTTGCGAGTTTGCAACATAAAACAAGTGAGAACTCAACAAAAAAGGTGCTTGAAAATGCTCTTAACAATCAACAAGTAGCGAGACGAGCTTGGCAATGAAAACCAAAAGATTTTAAAGACAACTTTCAAGAAAGCGTGAACCAACAACTTTCAGAAAGCAAGAAAAGCAGATGGTCATAGAAATAAAGTTTGGGCATGCAAACCTAAAAGTCACCAGAAAAACACTCAACACAAAGATTGAAATCAATCTTTATGCCCTGAAGACACAGAGCAGCCAAGATTCCTTGCAAGAAACCTTGTGTGCTTAAGAAAAAACAATCGATGTTTGCAAGACCAACAAATAAGACCAACCTTTTCACAATCAGAGAGAATTTGAAACAAGACGCTTTTTGTAAAACTAAAGATTGTGACAGAACAGTAATTGTTCCAAACTGAATCAGATTAGCATACAAACTTCCAGAAACAAAAAAGATTTTAAAAATATTGAAAATTAAAGATATACGCGACTGTGTTTGCACACAGATGCGTGTATACGCGACAAGGCTTAAGGAAACACGCGTATACGCAGTTTCACTTAGGGAAAGATGCGTATATACGCCTCTATAAATAGAGAAAACAACGTATATAATAGCTTTCAAGAAAAACAAAAGACAGTCTGGAAAAAACTGATCAAAGCTCTAAATTCAAGCACTGACTACACAACAATAGAAGGTAAACAGACAGCTGAGCCCTGATTGGTTTGAATACACCCAAACTAGGAACAACAATAGTGTTGTCCCCAACGGAGTCGCCAATTCTGTTGTGGGATAAAATCCCCTAGGGTCTTGGGTGGATACCCTAGCAGACTGGAGGTTATCTATACAAAGAAACACACATTCCATACAACCATAATGCTACTATAAGCAAACTCTACAATAGGGGGTGTACCTAAGGTCCTACATTTGAGAAGAGCCTTCCAGGGTCCAAACCCTTCTTGGATTTCCTTTTGCTCCTTTAACCTGCAAAACGATCAATTCAAGAAAGTACAACAGTATATGGACTAAACATCACAAAGAAATGATCTTCATATTATAAGGAAAGATAGTTAGCTATGCAATTAAACAATCGTTCACATATGAATTATAACATGAATATCATAAACATGAAGAAGATCTATATCAGGAACAAAGACATGTGTTTCTTTTATTATAGACAAATAAAGTATAGAAAGGAATAATTTCACTTGATTCATCCTTTCGCAGGCTCTAAGCGGAACCGTCTCCCGGATTCGTCCAGTCTCAAGCCTTTAACAAACTCCTTCCATGACTTACTCCATGATATCTCAAGTAGTATGAAAACATCAACACACACAAGGAAACAAGGGTTTCCTATATAATGGGGGAAGTGCAGGAGGCACTAGGATCTTCAAACCTGGTCAGGGAAATCTCAGCATAATAATCGTTCTCTCTTCTCTCCTCCCTTAGGCCTTCCCATTGAAGCCTTTGTATACTTCTCTCCAAGTAGTTTTTTAGTTGGGAATTCGTTGGGAACAGTTGAGCCACGGGCACTAACAGGTAATCAACAGGTAAAACTTGTGATCTCCGCTCGAAATTAAGGAGATATCTATTTTTTTAAGTGTTTTAAGACATATACCCAGGTTGGGTATACACAGAACTGCGGATACACACGTTTAGCTCAGGGCAATGTCGCTTATAGGGAATAAAACACTGTTTTTTTAATTTGGGACTAGGTCTGGAAGGAGGGGTTGCCCTAGGCCATGAGTGTAGTATCAAAAACCACAAGAGTGAGATTTGGAGCTATAACACAAGTTCATAGGGTTTATGTCCCGTTGTGTTCCTCCATGTAGTTCTATAGGCCCATAAGGCCTCAGGAAGCTTTTCTACCCAATCTCTTCTATGTAAATGCACAGTCTTCGTGAGGATTCCTTCAATCACTTTATTTGTAAACTCCACTTGACCATTTGCTTGTGGATGATAGGGAGTAGATTTCCTATGCTTGATCTTGTACTCTTCCATAAGCCTTTCCATCATGTTGGATGTGAATTGAGATCACTGATCTATCACAATTTCTCTTGGAACACCAAAAAGAGTAAAGATGTCCTCAAAAAGAAAATTAACTACAGATTTTTCATTAGCAAAAGGTAATGCTTTGGCTTCTACCCATTTGGTGACATAATCAGTGCATACCAATATATACCTTTTTTTGCTTAGATGGAGGATTAATTGGTCTAATAAAGTCTAAAGCCCACTTTTCAAAGGGTTCGATAAGTACCTGAGTTTGTAATGGCATTTCATTTGAGGGAGCAGGTTTCCCTACCCTTTGGCAGCTTTCGCACCTCCTGACATATTGTTTAGCATCTTTGAAGATGGATGGCCAATAATATCCTAAAGAAAGGATTTTATAAGCTGCCCTCTTGTCTGCAAAGTGTCCACCACACGGCTCATCATGACATGCTTTGAGAATATCAGGCATTTGATCTTCCCTGACACACCTTCTGATCATAATATTTGGCCATGTTTTATACAATTCGTTAGTGATCCATGAATATCTTGCACTTTCTTGAATAATCTTTCTTTTCTCTCTAGGAAACAAATGTGAAGGTAAATTCCCTGTAACCAAGTAATTAGCAACATCTACAACCTAAGGATTTTGAGTAGTTAATGAAAAAAGATATTCATAAGGAAACTTATCTTCAACCAGAGAGTCTTCTTTGATATTCTGAATCGTGGACAAGAAATCAACAATTGTGTTTTGTTTTCCAGGTCCATCTAGCACAGTAATGTTGAATTCTTGCAAAAGTAAAATCCATCTTGTAACTCTGCCATTAGTAATAGGTTTATTCATCAAATATCTAATTGCAGAGTGATTTGTATCAACAAAGGTTTCATAGCCTGTTATATAGTGTCTGAACTTATTAATTGCATGAACAACAATTAAAATTCCTTTTCAGTCACAATATAATTCAATTCAATGGGAGTCAAATTCTTACTTGTATAGTAAATGGCATAAGGAATCAAATATTTTTGTCCCAATACAACTCCCAGAGCTATATCTGAAGCATCTATGGAAATATGGAAAGGAAGTTTCCAATTTGGACCTCTTAAAATAGGTGCTTCAGAAATTTTTGCTTTCAAGGTTTCAAATGCTAGTTGGAAATCAGGATTCCAACTAAATTCACAATCTTTTGTAAGCAATTTGAAGAGTGGAGATGCTATTTAAGTTTTCTATAAACCTTCTATAGTATCCTATAAATCCTAGAAAACTTCTAACATCCTTTTGGCAATTTGGAATTGATAACTTAGAGATGACTTCAACTTTAGATTTGTCAACTTTAATCCCATTTCCTGAAATGTGATGTCCTAAAAAAATACCTTCTGCAAACATCATAAAACATTTTTCATGGCTTAGTGAAAGGTTTGTTTCTTGACATCTTTTAAGAACTTTTTCCAAATTTTCCAAAGCTTCTTCAAATGTGTTTCCATAGACTGTAAAATCATCCATATATACCTCTACACAATCATGTATTAGATCAGAAAAAATTCCTAGTACTTCTCTTTGGAATGTTGCAGGTGCATTACACAACCCAAAAGGAAGTACTCGGTAGGCAAGAGTTCCCCATGGAAAAGTAAATGTGGTATTATCCTGATTCTCAGGTGCTACCTGAATTTGATTATAACCACTAAAACCATCCAAGAATGAGAAATACTTCTTACCTGCTAATGTATCTAACACTTCATCTATAAAGGGTAAAGGAAAGTGAGCTTTAAGGGTTTCTTTATTCAATTCTTGGTAATCAATGCACACCCTCCATTTACCATTATTTTTAGGTACAATTACCAAAGGAGAAACCCATTGGCTATCTGAAATTGGGTAAATGAAGTTTACATTGAGTAATTTTTGGAGCTCTTCTTTTACAATTTCCTTAAGATTTGGATTCATTCTTCTTTGAGGTTGTCTGATTGGTCTACTATTTTCCTCAATATAGGTATGATGGATACAAGTCCTAGGATCAATGCCTTTCATGTCGGTGTACTCCCATGCAAATGCAGAAAAATGTTTTTGTAATGTTTTGGTTAGCTTTTCTTGTTATAGTTTCTCCAAGTTTTTGTTTATGTTCAATGTCCTACTTGGAAAATTTTCAATTGTAGAGCTACCAAACTCTTCCATAGAATAGAGAGACATCTGCCTAGATGACAAGTATTCAACATTAGATTTTTCTTGAAATGTGCATGATCATATTCTGAAGATGTTTCAAAATTTTCCAATATATTCAAAATTTGACTATCTTCACTAATTTCTGACATAGTAAAGAGAGGCTGAATATCATCTTCATCATCAACCCATTCCTTGTCATCTATTTATGTGATGCTTTTGCTGGAGGATACAGAGTAAATTTCTTTGTTGAATCGCCATCAGAAATATACATGTCACTAGATCTACAACTAATAAAAGCATTAGCTATGGCTAGCCAATGTCTTCCTAATATGAGTGGGTGTCCTCCTAGATTATTCTTGTGAGTTAAGATCATGAAATCAACAGGATATTTCCAAGAATCTAAGGATACTGAAATATCGTCTAGCACACCATCTGGTTTGATTACTAATCTATTTGCAAGTTGCAGTAAGGTAGGTGTGTAAAGAAGATTAGGAAGTTTAAGCTGCTTCATAGCTTGTCTACTCATGATGTTTATTGCTGCTCCTAAGTCAATCAATGTATTTGGAATTTCAATTCCATCTATATGTGTCTTGACAATTGGACTCCCTGGATCCACATACTTATGTATGGTAATTTTTCCCATCATTGTGTCTGCTATCTTTCCTACCAGGTGAATTCGTTTTGCTTCTTTTGCTTTTCTTCCTGGTCTTTTGATGCTCAACTCCTTTAGTGTCTTGGCTAGAATTGGAATTTATCTAATGGCTTGTAACAAAGGAATTTTGCTACAGACATTCTACAATTCATCTAGAAAATCATAATTGGGCAACAAGATCTGTTTGTCTACCCCTTTATCAATTTGTAGTCTCTCAGGAAAAGGAAGTGTAGAAGTAGATCCTGGTTTCTCAATGATAGGAGTTGTGTTCACTGGTTCATTTTGTTTTCATTTTTAAATTTTTTGGTTTTGGAGAGATGTTTCCTCAAAAATTTTATTGACTTTTAGAGAATCTTCCTCAAAAGTGTCTTGTTCTTGAATAACTACAAAAGGTCTTTCATTTTCTAATATCCTACTAGATCGTAGTTGAACATCATTAAGATCTAGAAGAGTAATCATGTAAGTTGGAAATTGTTGTCCTTCTACCATGTAATCATTCTGAGGGTTTTTATTGTTGGGGTTTGGTAATGGTTGGGTAGGTAGCTGATTTGATTTCTGTTGAAATGGCAGCAAGAGTTGAGGATTTTGGCTTTGTTGTGGAAATATCAATGAAAGTTGAGGGTTTTTATTTTGAGGTTGTGGTTGATGATTTTGTGGGGGAGGATAATTCTCATAGGATGGAGGATATTGATAATATTGAGCAAATATTCCATAAGTATTTTGTACCCCTTGTGCCCGCGGTTGAGATTGATACTGAGATTGAGGTTGAGGTTGAGGCTAAGGTTGCTGCCAAGAATTCCAGTTTGGTGGGGGTTGAAGGTACATTTGATTGTTAAATCCCTGATTTTGTGGCCCCAACCAAGGTCTTCTTGTAACAAAACAAATAGATTCTGCATAATTTTGGACTATTTCCTCTTGAAAGACAGCCTTAAGATCTGGGATTGAAGGAAAACCCTTGGTTTCATGACTTTCCGAACATATCATACAAGTTTCTACAATTTTTGCATCTAAAGAGCATTCCCTTAGAGCATGTTTCTTTCTGCATTTTGGACAAAAAATGGCTAAAGCATCAGCCTTTGTTTTCTGCTTTTTTTGAATTTTAAGGGTGTCTAGTTGCTCACTAAGGCTCCCTAGAATGTCAGTCTTAAACTCATCAAGCATATTGCCAATTTTCGCCCTGCTTACAAATCCAGTTGTAGATTTGTTTGCTCTAACAAGAGAAGGATCTCTCGGCCCTTTCCCTGTTTTAGATTTCCTTCTTGAGAAATGAACACACAATTGTCCTATATCACTCAATGGAAGTTGAGAGATATCTCCCTTCCCCATCATGTTAAGGATATCTATCCACTCATCTCTAATGGCCTTTAGCAAAAGAGCTTTCAAGGTTTCTTCATCTAAATTGTTCATCTTTTCTCTTTTCAAATTATAGTTGAATCTCTCAATCAAATCTTCTAAGTTTTCATCCTCTCTTTGCGTCATTTCGAACACCTCATCTTTATGATTGGTAGGCATACAATAATCCAAGTATCTATCTAAAAATGCCTTTTTCATGTCATTCCATGTTCTAATGGATTGAGTGACTAATCCCATGAACCATTTCAAAGCAGCCCCTTTCAATGTTGAAGGAAACAATTTAAGTTTTTGAAAGTCTTCTAGATAGTCATAAGTTCTGCACAAGACTTCAAACTCAAAGAAAAATGTTTCAGGGTCCTCACTTCTCAACCCATAGAAGTTTGGGAGGACGGATGGTGAGATATTTTTCATTGTGGTATGTGTTTCCTCATCCACTATAAGGAATCCAAAGAGTTATCTCCTTCACGATTTCCTCTGTCTCCACCATTATCACCTCTACCTCCTCCATTATTTCCCCTACCTCTCCCTCTACCCCCTCCTCCAAATAGTGAGAATTCTCCATCTTGTTCTTCCTCTGCCATTATAGTTTCTTCAGAGTCAGTATAGGGTTCAACCTACAAGGTTATTCCCTCCTCCTTTGGTTCTTCTATTAATGGACTATGGGAGAGAGTTTCTACTTCTTCTTCCTCACCAGGTATTCCTAATTCTTCAACTACAATAGGCTCTCCTGCGGAGGTGAAAAAGGTTATCCCTACTGTTGGAGATTCGATTTTTTTTCTCTCCTAAGACTGTCTTGATAGATGAAGTAGGAGATTCTTCTGATTGAGTTTCTGCCCCTTGAATTCCAGGAGTCCTATGGCTGGGAGTATGAGTCTGGGATGGAGGTGTGTCTTTTCTTGTTCTTGACGGAGTAGGCGGTGTTGTAGGAATCGAACTTCTGCCCCTAGCTATAAATCTACCCCTAGAGTCTCTTTCTCTATGCATGTCATTGTTTTGTTTTGTTTCTTATTTGAATGTAAGAGATAAGGCTACCTAGTTACACTTCCCTGACAACGACGCCAAAATGTTTGGTCAATTTTGTGTCCTAAATTGCTCTACATAAACTATCAATCAGGGTATCGTAAAGTGATGAAGTGTAGTGCACTGTTTGTCCTAGATGACCCTTCTTACTTCATTGTCTTTGTGTTTTATGTTGTTTTGGGGGTTTTTGGTCCTTTAATTCCTAATGATTTACAATCTAACAAAAATCTTAAATCTAACTTTTATAAATACTGCTAAGAACCTAAAGAAATGAGAATTAAAAGAGATTAAGTAAGATTTGGAAGCAAAGTTTAATCAAGAAATGAAAACAGAGTTTCTATTTCTTCTCTTATCAATATTTCGTAATCATGAACTAAAAAGTAAAAGGTAAAATTGCAACTATTGTCTAATCAATTACAGAGACAAAACTAAATGAAATACTAAAATTGAAAGTGAAATTGAAACTAATGTCTAATCTACAAAACCAAATGAAATACTAAGAAAGTGAAATTGCAATTAATGTCTAATCTATCATGGAAACAAAACTAAATGAAGTGTTTAGTTACTCTGCCTCTCAATTCTGGGAGAAAAAACCTCCTTGTGATGACATTTTGAGGAATTCTATACTTCATTATTCTAAGAGAAGATAAATACAAAAATGCAGAAAAGACTCATTGCATGAATGAAGTATTCAACCACTTAGTTTAAGATGAGTTATCAACTAGAAGGGCTCTTCAGAAACATTCATTTACACCATGAGTTAATAAACTAGTAAGAAAATGGCAAGAATAGTAATGGCACTGATCAATCTAATTGAAAACTTAAAGACTAGTGAAACAGTAAATGAAACAAACTACATTACACTACTACATTTCAACTTCTAACTACTGATAAAAACTAGAAAGAAATTAAGCAAAAATAAGCTATTCTGTATTGAAAGAAGCTATTCTACATTAGTAAGAAAATGATAAGGATTGCATTATAAACAAGGTTAGTATGAAAAATGCTTATGAACACTATGGAAGAAATGATGAATTTATAGTTAAATAGAAAAGATAAAACAAAATGAAATAAAACCTCAGTCAGCGTAGGGGCCCTCTGCAACTGATCAGGTTATGCGTACTTAATCAAACTCCAAGAAACTCCTTCACATATCCATAAAACTTGCGGTCTTCATATTAAAAGAAAAAAACAGGAAATGAGTTTTTCAAAATTACGGAGCAGTAGTCTAAGCTTAATACATGCGGAAATTCAAACTCCTTCTGAGTTTTTTACACAAGTATTTATAAGAAAATTATGCAACTGTTTGTGGAGAAAAATAAGCTATAGCCAAAAACACATAGAAGACAGGCACATGGAATTTTCTTCCTCGGCTGCTGGAGACATAAATCCAAGAAGATGGCTGTTGGGTTCAGTTGCACAGATGGCTGTTGGAGTCTGTGGGTTCAGGAAGTTTTTTCGGATAACGCTTCCCATCACTATGAAACATGTTGATTATCCATGAAACAGAGTCCTGTTTCCTTCGGTCTCTACGTTTGACTTCTCCATTGACCAGAGTCTTGTACCATCTTTCTTGTTGACCTGGGATAGGTGAATAGGTCATGATCCATGTCATGATGATTTCCAAGTTGCCCATGTAGTTAGTTTCTCCTTCTGACACCTAGAACCTCTTAAAGCATGGAAGTAGTTGTGGAACAACCGATTAGCTGCAGAATAGGTTGCATTATGTAGCTAAAAGACAAAAATTTATTCAAATAGCAAAACATAAAAGCATAACATGTAAATCACTAAATGTCATCCTAAGGTAATATATACTGGTCATTGATGATAGGAATGCATTTCTTCATGGAAAAACAAAGAAAAAGGATGAGAAGAGTTGCTAAGGAAAGGGTGGTTTTGAGGCTTAACAGGTAGCCTTCCACACATTGAAGGGTTCAATAGGCACTTGGTGATAGCCAGACTTCAAGTCAATATTGCTGAAATATTTTGCCCCCTTGATTTGGTTGAGAAGGTCATCAATCCGTGGGATTGGGTACCTATTCCAGACAGTGATCTTGTTCAGTGCCCGATAGTCAGGACAGAACCTCCAGGTCTTGTCTTTATGTTGTACCAATACAATCGAGGTCTCACAAGGTGATGAGCTTAGCTTAATGTGCCCTTTCTGCAACAGCTCCTGAATCTCCCTCTTGATCTCATCATTCTCCAGAACAGAGCGTCGATAGATCATTCCACTAGGTAGCAATGCACCCGAGGTCAGATCGATGGAGTGCTTGACCTGATAGTGCATAGCTACCCTTGTGGGTGAGGCAAAAATGTCCCTGTACTCCACCATGACCTTGTCCATCTTCTATTACTGTGCGGTGGAGCCCTGTCTGGAAGTTGTGGCCACAACCTTCTTCTTGTACTGAGGGCGTATCATAAGGAATACAAATTTCTTGGTCTGTAAAATAATCTTAATGCATTTCTTTACAGTGATCAAAGAGATGGAGGTAGGCGGTGCCACCTCCGGTATCTTGTACAAATTATTGCCCAAAGTAATAATCATAGAGCGAGGTCTAGACTCATATACAACATGTCGCTTCCAAAAGTATGGTTGTCTTAATAATACATCAAAAAATTCAAGAGGATAAACATCACACAGTACCTCATCCATGAAGGGCTTGATGCTGTAGGGAAGGTGACAATGCTGGCTGACACGAAGATCTCGTCCTTAGTGAAGCCACCCGATGGTGTATGGTTGTATATTTGTTGTCATCAGTAGGCTCAACCACTTAACGACCTCTGCTGAAATGAGGTTCTTTTGGCTCTCGTTATCGACAATGAATTGTAGTGGAGAACCCTTCACCCACATTTGTGAGTGGCAGAGGCGTTCCCCCTCCTCTAGATCTTCAGGCTCATCTTTCTGGACCTTGGTGGTGGCCACCATGGCACGATTTGCGTCAATGATCTTCTTCCATTTGTCATTCCCCTTGTAGGTTACTAACTTAGAGTCAGACCCTGCATATGATTCGGAAATGTTCAACTCCACCACTAGTGATTGCTTGGCTCAACACTCACTTGTATTCTGAGTGGAGCTCTTATGGAACTCACGCCATTTTCCAGTGTCCTTCTTTGGCTTCGTGGTGTTGTTCTTTGCTTGCAGCTTTGGCGAGTTGTCCTAGTTCGCCTCGCCTTGGCTTTGGCCTTTTCTCTAGGGTTTGGGGGCACCTTTTCCTTTCTTGAGATTCACAAATCCAAAGTCTCACCTCTTTGGTTTAAACTTTTGCTCGATCTTGACAGTGTATCAGTATGTTGTGCTGAGTGAGGAGATTTTCAAGAACTCCATCTCATCCTAGATGTACTTGTGTAGACAGAAGCAGTATTTGAGTACCAAATTCTACTCAAAATCCTTGATACCTAACTTTGTGTGGAGGGTATGGAAAACATTTTTGAACTCTGGAACATCTTGGTCCCTTCCTTGCCATAGTGTGGTCCAGTTTATGTATTTATCTTCATAGCTCCCGACAGGGTAATATTGTTCCTTGATGGAGTCTAGGAAAGAATCCCAAGTGGGTGCCGCTGAAAACGGTGAGGATTCACTCTCATCCATTTGTTCATAGTAGGTTTCGCACCAGTCCTTGACGTGTGGGGTGGCTTTGAGAAGTGCAAAAGTAATCTTGTCTTAATTGGAAAAGTCATGAACTGAAAAATATACTTCCAATAGATTGAACCATTTATCTACAATGTATGCATCTATCTGGCCCTCAAATATGGGAATATCAAAGTTAACTTGTACCTTAAAAGGAGTGGTGCCTCCAGAGTGGCTGCTGGATGAAGATGTGTCGCTTGTGGGTAGCTATAGAAGGATCTAGGCAAAGTTATCCATCATCATGTTCCTCTGTCACTCGAGGACTTCCTCAAGCAATATTTTGAAAATATCTCCTACCCCCTCATCTTTCTTCTCTTCCACCATGGGAGGTTATTGGGGTTTGCGAGGTTGGTCTTGCAAAGGTTCAACCAGATCAAGTCCTAACTCCTTATACCCTCACCTCATTTGGGACATGTAAATAAAAACAGAGAATGATAAGACCGCTCTTATACAATTGATCCGAACTTAAATAGAAACACAACAAATTACAGATATAACCATAAATACAGAGGTGCAACATAAATAACACTTCATTTCATTAATATCAGAATACTGAAATATGCTTACAAACAGAATGGAAATAAACTAGCTTTGGTGATGGTAGCTTATCTCTGAGAAGATATGTGGCGGCTACATACCTCTGAACTTTGTGTTACAATGAGGCTCCAGGGCCTATTTATTATTGAGAAATAATGGAAAACCCTAAACATCCAGAAACCTAACCCTAGGAGATGAAGCGCCAAAACCATGGACCCTATTTGGGTAAATTGGTACAACAATTTCCCGGGGTCATAACTTTGGCATACGATCTTCGTTTGGCTATCATAATACTTCGTTTCAAAGATCTCGAAGAGTAGGCAAAAAATAATTAAGTCAAAATGTTAGGGAGTTTTTCAACCTCTCCGTTTTCCCTAACAACGTCGTTTAGGGCCTCAAAATGGCTCCGGAAGTTCAGGACTCGAAAACCTACCAAAAATAGTAAATTGTAATACAAATAAGGAAACTGAAAAAATGAAAGAGACAATGTAGGGGGTCCAAATGGAATAGGAGGGTGGCCACCAATATCCACTTGGATCAGACCCAAAACCGATTATGGAGGCTTTTGAATATGGTATGAAGAACCAAAGCGACAAGCAGATTTCCCAACCCAACAGTCACATAGATGAAGTGAAAGAGTGGCATGTTCAAGAGTGGCTCTCTACCATTAATTTCCCCAACCATTTCTGGTTAGTACTATTATCACTCAGGTTGTTCCCAAAAGTTGTAAGAAAGATAATACGGTCGAGGTAACCAAAGACCAATCTTTCAGACATAGATTCTAGCCAATCTTCATCCAGAGAGGGCTCTCTCTTTATGATTTAACTTGGTTTTGAAAGTTATTAGGTTAGTTATGATGTTCAAGGGTTTTGTATGATTTTTGGAAGGTGAAATTCAATAGAAATGAGGTGTAAATCTGAGAAGTTCAGTCCATTGGGCAAATGGAGTCAACAAGGAGGGCTTTCTGAATTTGGTTTCTTAACAGAAGATGGTTTCATAGAGCAAGGTAGTCAAACAGGGAGCAAACAGAGATTTTTATTGGATGGGATGGGCTTAAAATGGTTGAAGGGCAGTTAAGAATCCTTCAACATATTTAGCATAGGAAAATGGATGATTATTACTAAGGAGCAGTTAAGAATTCCCTAGCAAATAATCAATATGATAGAATTAGGAAACAAGAGCAATTAAGAGTTACACTGTTTATTCTAATCCTGAAGAAAACATAGAGAACAATAATGAATGAAACATAGAGTGCAGTCAAGCAAATTCTGAATTAATCTTTATCATTACCATTTAGATTGTGAAACACAGGTGATATATATGAAAATTAGAAAAATTACAAAACAGAAGATATAGGGGACTTATTGGTCCACTGGTTGATTCAAGAATTCTGTGACAAGTCCATATACTTCAATTCGACATCCAGTGAGTCCAGCAACAGTTGATTCCAAAAGCTTTTTTATTCCAAAATTTCAGTATTACAACAAAGTCTAAGAATGCCTCACCAACCCCAAATACTTCGAATGGGGGGGGTATTTATACAAAATATCTTACAAAATATCTCAAGGAGATAATATCTAGTGATGATTCATCATTTTTTACAAAAGATAGAGACGAATAGTCTCGATAACAGGGAAAACATAACTGATGCTGTGTTGGCTGCTCCGTCTTGTCAGATGTGCTGGAGGTAAACTTTGTGAGTCGGTCTATAACATAACTGATGCTGTGCTGGCTGCTCTGTCTTGTCAGATGTGTTGGAGGTAAACTTTGTGAGTCTTCCACTAATACTCTGTGTTGTCTGCTCCCTCTCAGTCGGAATCCGTCTGACCCTCATTCAAATCTATTCTCCGCATTATGGTAGATGACCTAAAATTCCATTTTACCAAAGATACCAAAGATACCAAAGATAAGTTCATAAGATTCCTAAGATATCTTCCCACCACTTCTCTTCTGGTAATTTATGTCTCTGAAGCTTTCTCAAAGTTTCATTGGTCTTTGTATATCTAAAGAAATTAAGTGGGATGGCGAACAGATGTTTCACTTCATGCTCAATGTAAAATAAATTTTCTAAGTTGTTGTAGAGGGCTTGGTCAGATGGAAGTGCCTTCTCTCCTGAAGTACTTGATGATGCATTAAATTGATCAGCAACATATTTATTCAACTTGTGCGTGTAATCTACATGTCTCATCAGGCGGTCATTACCTCCTAAAGGACTTGGTAAACCTTTTTTATGAAAAACTGTGAACTTCTCTATGAAAGAGTTAATCTCCACCTGCATATCCTGGCATCTCCTTTCCAAATTTTGCATTCGAGTTCTCTTGGTTAGAACTCTCTTAATTTCCAGAATGGTGCCTGTCGTATCTGTGATTTCCAGTGCTTGCATTTCTTCGCTGGACTTGGTGTTCAAAAAATGTATTAACCGGTTAGCTTGTTCAGGCATATGTCCCAATAAAGCTCTTGTCTTTTGAATCTCTACTTGGGCTTCTCCTATCAAATCAATCTGCTCATAAATGACTTGGATAGATCTCCACATATTACTAAGGAATTGATTGATGTTGGACCACAGAATACCTTTGATTACTGCCAGAGCTTTATCTAGAGAAAGATCTTTTTCTAATGCTTTCACCTTGTTCTCTAATGCTTTAACCTCCCTTGTTTTCTCTGCCACAATTATCTTGGATTTGTCATAACTTTTTTCTACTTTTGCCAATTGTTCCTTGAATTGCTTCAATTCTGATACTTGAAGTTTTAATTCTTCCATGGCTTTTATCAATTCCTCTGTGGGCATGGTAGTACTGCTGCCTGGTGTTGTTGTTGTTGCTGTTGCTGTGATTATTTCTGCTGTGGATGCTGGAACAGTGGGAGGCAATGCTATTACAAGTGTGGAGGGGGCAGCTGTGACTACAGGGATTACTTCAGGTGGCTGGGAGGCTGACTCTCCCTGCTTTTCTTTTAGATCTTTCTCCAGTGCCTGCTCTGTATTAGTTAACCTTTCATTAAGTTTCATGAGCAATTCTATCATGTCCTCTTTTGACTTCTGTTGTACAATTTCTGTTGTCTGTGGATGCATGGTAGGAGAGAGTTTAAGTTGTTTCCTCAATGTAGCAATATCTTCTTCTTTCTTCTTCATTAATGTCTTTATGCCCTTAGCATCTTTGGGATCATGTCCTAGTTCAATGATAATCTCTTCCAAAGATTTTATCCTGTTGTCCTTGGCTAGAGAAGAGGCTTTCTCCAAATCTAGTTGAGCAGAGGTGTTCTCCAAGGAGTTTTGCAATTTATGAGCTAACATAGCTTTATCAGCTAGTGTGGAGTATACCATCTCTCTAGTCTGTTTATGCAGCTCAATTTGGTCCATGGGATGAATATCTTTGGCTCTGACCTCCAGATTTGTCCTTATGTAGTCAGCTGTTGATTGTGGTTGCTGCACCTTGGGCTTAAAATAACTCATGATCATTTTGCCCTCCTTAATGTCATAGGTAGAAATCAACCTTTGTTGGTTTGTGGCGGCCATCTTAAGATACTGGTTGTAAATTTGTAGCCTTAGTGAGTTGTTTCTAGCCTTTATCTCTG
>APFE030145676.1:4274-18934 GCA_000404065.3 Pinus taeda | reverse complement strand
TATACAATTTCTGATGTCCGTGGATGCATGGAAGGAGGGAGTTTAAGTTGTTTCCTCAAGGTAGCAATATCTTCTTCTTTCTTCTTCATTAATTCCTTTATGCCCTTAGCATCTTTGGGATCATGTCCCAGTTCAATGATAATCTCCTCCAAAGATTTTATCCTGTTGTCCTTGGCTAGAGAAGAGGCTTTCTCCAAATCTAGCTTAGCAGAGGTGTTCCCTAAGGAGTTTTGCAATTTATGAGCTAACATAGCTTTATCAGCTAGTGTAGAGTATACCATCTCTCCATTCTGTTTATGCAGCTCAATCTAGTCCATGGGATGAATATCTTTAGCTATGACCTCTAGACTTGTCCTGATGTAATCAACTGCTGATTGTGGTTGCTACACCTTGGGCTTAAAATAACTCATGATTATTTTTCCCTCCTTAATGTCATAGGTAGACATCAACCTTTGTTGGTTTGTGGCAGCCATCTTAAGATATTGGTTGTAAATTTGCAACCTTAGTGGGTCATTTGTAGCCTTTATCTTTGTGAACGTCCTTTTGATGTTAGAAGCCTGCTTTCTTTGTGGCCTAGTGGATGAAACTTCCACACTATGCTACCTTTTGAGCTCCTGCCTATGTGAGGTAGTTGATGTTTTCACCACTGGGGAAGTCTACTGGCTAACTACCCTTTCACCTCTTAGACTTTCCGTTGTTTCTTCAAAGATTTCCTCTTTTGACAGAGGATTGAGTCTTTGTCTTTTTTCTCCTGGTTGTTCTGCAGGCCCACTTATAGGTTTGGTGTCTTCCTTGTCTCTTTTCTTGCCTCTTTCCTCATTTAGAGGAGTCTGTAATGCAAGAATCTCTGTTGCTTTGGTTTGGGCTGGAGGAATTTGCCGCTGCTGATCAGTCATTGTTGGCTACTCTGTGTCTACCACTTCTTAGCCCTTAGAAGACCCTGTAACTGGTGTGCTGGCTTTTTGTACAGGCTGCTGAGAAGCTCCAGCAGAGGATGTACCAACTCCTATTTGTTGAGGCAGCTTGAAAGATACCTGTCCAAAAGAGTCCAGGCGAAGGGTTATTTCAAGGTCTTTCATAGCTCTTTCCATTTTTTCTTGCTCACTAATTTCTTCTATTAATGTACCCTCTACCCACTCATCCTAATTAGCAAACTGTTCAATTTCAAGGATTCTATGATGTACATAAACTGACAGCCTGTTTCTTACTTTTCTGTCACTTATAAAACTATTTGGGTCATATGGCACCCACTAAAAGCTCTTCTTCAATTTAAGTTGTTCCCCTAATATCTTCTCAGCATCTTCCCATGCCTCCCTCTTATGGATGACAAAATGGCCTAATTGGTTTTTTATTCTCAGCTGAGCCTTTTTCTTTGCACTACAAAAGTGGGTTAAATCTGTATTAACAAGCTGCCTGAAATACTCTAGTGCAAATAGTATCATGGGCACATATCTAGGCAATTTGAAAGAACACAGTTCACATCCATAGATTCTTATTTCTATGTGATTTTGGTAGAGGTATCAATCACCTATCTTGTACTGTCTGGAAAGCTGTAAAATCTTCTTTATATCACCAGAGAGCCTAGGAGGAGGAGCTCCTATGAATAATGTGGAGGTTGGATGTACAAACAGGTCAATGAATTCATAATAGGTATAAGGGGATTCACAGACATTGTGGAATACTGAGGTCCAAAAGATCACAAACCTTTTCTCTCCTTTAGAATCCAATTTCCTGATGGGAAATGAAAAGTTGTCTGGCTGATAATATAGCAGGATGTGGTATATGAATGAGGTGTACTTGAAGACTCCTTCTCTGTCCAGATTTATCAAATGATCATGGATCTTGTTAGCAATAAAGGTGGCATAGTCATACTTGACAGCAGGGGGTTGTCCTTGAGTAAATATTGACAACAGAACTAAGGTGGTCTCATCAATAAATTCACTGGTCTTAAATCCCAAGATGAAGGATATCATATCAATTATGAGTTTTCCTATTTCAGTGAACTAGACATGCAAATATGGAGGTGGGCCTTGGGGCTGGCAATCTGATTTCATGAACATTTGAGCAATACGAGTTATCTCTGAATTGGGTAATTGAGAGCCTTGCTCAAGCAAAAATCCCATGGAAAGAGGAGCCAGAGGGTGAGTGGGTTTGAACTGTAACATCTCATTGATGGATTCAACAGTTATGTAAAAGAGATCAGTTTGGAATGGGGTCATAACTACTTTAGTGACAGGGTCATAGTTGGCACAACATTGGTAAATAATATTTGGGAAAACGTTGACTGAGGGAAGGTAATACCTAGGAAGGTTAGATTCCCATATTCCATAGATATCAGACTTGCTTAGATAACTATTCCTAATTTGGAAAAATGCCTAGAGATGGTTCATGTCACCAGATAACTCTTTTATTTGAAAATCTCTGTCAGCCAAGGGTAAATAATCCAGGTCTTTATGAGGTGCATTGAGGGGCGCGACATTGAGGGCTACAAGAGCTTCCATGTTTGGTTCTTGTGTTTTCAAACTGGAGGTTGGGCTTCTGTGGAAGAAATGGGCAAAACAACAGTTCTGGGTGTATTTTTATGAGAGCTACAGACTGACTTTACTTGAATTTCGCTCTTTGGGTAAAATTTACAGAGGAAAAAATGAATTTACCAGTTCAAGAAGTGAATTGGGGTAAATACCTGTGTTCAGAAGGCAAATAGTGTAATTCGCAGGTTGACCAACGAGTTGCAGAGCACGACGTTGAAATTTGTTGGCCAGGTGGTGGACTCGATGCTCGAATAATCAATTGGACGTGATTTGCATGGAAGACTGCTTGCAGAGAAAAATGGCGAAAATGACATTTTATCGTGGTTTTAACAAAATTTGGCTTTGGCGGAGCTTTTGGCATTTATTGCATGGATGACGTCACGATGATGTGACATTTTGTCATGACAAGGAGGGTGGTAAGCAATTTCCCCCCACACATCTTTTGGGGTTGGGCGGTTTCGGGCGGGGAGGCAGCGATCACAGCAGGAGCGTGATGCATGGCAATGGTACGGGAGAAATACCACCAATTTCTCGGGACTTAACGTGCGGCTGATGGGGGGTTGCAATATGATCGTGGGCCATTGGATGAGCAGGCCCAGATCTGATGGCTGACGGAGGTCGGAGATGGCGGGAGGTTAAATGCACGGGCCCGATATATTAATCAATGTTTTAAAACGTATCGGGGTGGATTTGATTGATCAGCGGAGTTTGGTTATAACTAACCTGGGTGGTTAATTATCCCATGGTTTCCATGCGAAGGTTGTTAAAAGGTTCCAGATAAACCTTTAATCTCGATGGACATATATATGGTTATAGTTTAACCGGGGCGGGATTAATAATGTTTTTGGGGTTTTTATATATTAATATAATACGGGAAGGAGAATTTATTATATGGGATTTAAACATAATAGATGTTAAAAATTAATATGAGAATGAATAGGACGCTAAGTTAAAAGCCTTTTGCATATACATTTGAACTTAGGTTTTGTAGGAGAAAAGGGGTTTATATTAGAAAGGTGGCCATCCTCCTAAGTAAAATAGAGTTTTACTTAGGCAATTTTCATGAAATGGAATGAGTGGTTCAATGATATTAAGCAGATCTTAATATCCTTGGGGGAAGTTAGTGAATGACTGGGGAAAAACATGAAGGGGAGTTAGTAATAAAATCTGCCTCGCTTGAGCTGCATCAAAATGTCTGTCATGCACTTGTGATAGGGATAAGATTAACACCTTTTGGAAATAAAATTAATCACAAGAATGCTTTTGCAACATCATCTACCTACCCATCCTACTTTTCCTAACATTTTTTCTTCTTTCCTTCGGGTGCACTTAGACTGGAATACCCTTATCACCTTATTTTCTTTGCATGATAAGCCTATCTAAGTCTGCACTTATTTCTTCCAAGGGCTCATATTGCTCCTTTGATTCTCTACCTATCTGCCAAGATTGAACAGTTTGGACAGATTCTATTCTCTATCTCTAAAACAGGTAAATTCAGATATGAACTAGCCAAGATTAAGCTATTTATCCATTCATCCATGGCAGCCTAAAACAACAAGTTGCACACCATCAGATTATTGCAAAAATGGAATAGTAGTGGCATTTTGGACTTGCACACTTTCTTGGTCTATTTGATTTGGGGTTCATTTCTTTCATTTTTTTGACCATTTTATTCTTTTTGCCCTTTGATTCTTATTTTAAGGCATACCCTCTTTACATTTTTTAAATATTTTGATTTTGACAATATGGAAAACCTTTGTAACCAGACAAAAAGGTATGAACATATTAGAGCTCATCAATGTCAATCATGAAATATGACACCTATTGGTATAGGAGCAGAACAAGTACCTCTTTATTTTTAACAGGCTTGAGGAGGATAACATATGCCCTATCTATAATTTCATCCTTTAGATGAATCCTTCTAAATATATTTAACAAACCCTGAGAAGGATTGGTTTGATCTCATCATGTTCAATGATTCCAATGTTGTTTGATGATTTTACGAGTCCACCAAAGGTGTAATTCGACTTCTTTTTTATGTTTAGAGAATTTGAAAAAGAGGTGAAAAATAAAACTCCAATGGTTCCTTTTTCGTAAATTTAGTCTCAAGTCCAGAAAGGTAGAAAACAATACTCAAGAGAACCTTTTAGTCATGTATGACTAAAGTATTCCTTTTTTGTAAATATTCCATCTCAATTTGGAAAAGGGTTAAACTTATACTAGGTAGACGTCTACTCATTTACTTTAATGAGTTTGAAAATAAAATTTCTTAGCAATCTTTTCATATTTAGGGAGTTTGAAAAGACTTGAAAGAGGAACCCACCTGGAGGAACGAGTGGTATAAAGGGTAGCAACTGGTTTTGGTCATGATGGAGCTTCTCAAAACACATAAAGGTCGAGACGCTGGCTAAGAAGACCACTCATTGCAGTGGTTTCTCAAGAAAGTGTAAAAAACAAGTGAAAGTGTATGATTGACCAAGTAGATGGTGATGATGGAATGAGAAAACCAAGGCTCACCTCGCAGAAATAGGTTGATAAAATTGGAAATCACATGGGATAAAATGAGAATGATTTCATTTTTACAAAATCTTGAAATATGGGAAACTATGCTTGAAATTGGTTTCATTTTTACATAAGCTTGAAACAAGGAAAAATTATGCTTGAGAGTAGTTTCATTTTTACACAAGCTTGAAACAAGGAAAAACTATGCTTTAGAGTACTTGAAGATGGTTTCATTTTTACACAAGTTTGAAACAGAGAAAAATTATGCTTTAAAGTGGTTTGTTTCATTTTTACACAAGCATGAAATAAGGAAAGATTATGCTTGAGAGGGGGTTCATTTTTACACAAGATTGAAACAAAGGAAAAATATGCTTGAAATTGGTTTTTCATGCCCCCAACATAATAATGCAATTAAGGACATGCCCCCCAAGCTTCATTTAATTCACCTAAGTATACTGTTGGTTACTAATAGGTAGATGTAATGGAAGATTTTTTAGAAGATCAAGTGAAAGACTCGACTTGACATGTACGAGATCTAGTCAAAGACTCGAATGGGAGGGGAATCTGTTTCATTTTTTAACGAGCTTGACACAACAAAAGAACTATGCTCATGAGACCTTGCTTCATTTCTAAATGAGCTTTACATAAGAAAAGGAACTCTACTCCAACACCTAGGTAGCTCAATAACCTTGTGGGGAAAGGTTAACTATTGGTGAGGGATATCTAGGATAGGATGAGATGGGTTAGGCTACCGAACTTTGCATCCTATCTAGATACAGATTGTCTTGATAATTAGGATAACCCATACCAAGTTGTACAATGTCAAGAAAACCTTGATATTTTTGGAAGGGTTGGCCATGGAAACCAGAGATTTTGGGTTCGTTCCCCAGTATGTCACCAATTTTTTATATGGAATTTTCACTTCTACAGACAAAAATGAATTCCCTAGATCTAATGGCCTGATTTAGAACAACGAAAGACAAAAATAATCAATTTTTTCCTTAGAGAGATTGAAATACGGAAAAGAGGCCTACCTAGAATTCATAGCATGTCATTCTCTTCACTTTGCTTGTAAGCTCCAATCCTAGCTCCACACACTATAAATGGAACCTACAACAATGACTAAAACAATAAAGGGAACTACAATATCCACATAGCATAATCCAATATCTCTATTCAATGAGTCTACATGGCATTAAAATACAAGAGCATATGCATAACACAAGTATAGGAAATAAAAATTCTTTTGTCTTAATAAATAAAGGAGAGAATTACAGCCATATATAGAAGTTGGCTTTGTAAATGTGTCTTCCCACTTGACTTGTCCTTCCTTGTCACAAAGAAAATATTCACACTCAACCCTAATGAAAATTGATGATGATTCCTTAAGCTCAATGCAGCAGCGTGAGGGTACTAGAAATCTCCAAAAGCCAACCCAATAATCTCCAAAATCCAATCTACACTCCATGGGAGGTAGTAAACTTATAGGGTGAAAGTGATAGTTTAGGATTTACCAATATAGGCTTAAGATCCACATATGATGGGAGGATGAGCTCAAGGGATAATAGGTATAGGAAGCTGAGATCTCTATCCATGGTAAATAGTTAAAACCACCTTAGAATCTTCTAGAAGATGAGTATTTGAAAATATTTTTTAACTTTTCTGAATTTCTAGAATCAGTGCACCTACAGAATGGAACAACTTGCACTAGTTAGCGCTAATTCTCATCCATGCAACTTATACCCAAGCTGATGAACAAGAAGGAAAAGTGCATTGGGCCTAAAAAAATTGTTTTTGAGCATATAGACCCAAAAAATAAGACCTTTTGGAGACTTGATGCTTAGGGCTTTGCAAAGGGATTATGACAAAGTGTTTAAGGATGTTGATTGATCCAGTTTTCAGACCTTTTGTGGCGATGTGACAAAATTTCCTGTAACACAACAAAACCCTAATGAAATTAAACCTACATGTAGCAAGAACCCTAAACCCCAATAGAAATTTGAAACCCACACGCAGTAAAACCCTAAACCACAAGTAGAAATTTGAAATCCACATGCAGCGAGAACCCTAAACCACCAATAGAAATTTGAAACCCATGTGTAGAAAAACCCTAAACCAACAATAGAAATTTAAAACCCACATGCAACTAAACCATAATGTAGCAAAACTCACTTACAACAAAACTCCTTCTATAATTCGTGAATCAGTGTATAGACATAGGGGCCGAAGTAGCCAAAAAATAAAAGGTAGCCAATATCCATTTGGTTGAATGTGTTTAAAAGAATAAAGGAGGAGATTCTTCCATGCCCACATGCCACAAGAACCCAAGGAGCTTGAAAACCCTTAATTGCAACTCACACACAATGACCTGCAAGATAGACAAGGAGGCCACAAACACAACATGGGATTAAACCTTCGAAAACCGACAAAAAAAGAGAATAAATGCTCCAAGAATTATTGAAAAAATAAAAATTACTTATAGATAAACCCTTTGGAGCACGAAATCATGAAATCCAACACTGAGTCGAGGAAAATCCCCCATAGGGTTGAACGCAGACGAATAGCCGAGTTGTCGGTGTGTGATGGGGAAGAAAAACCATCATAGTAAGCCAAACTCCACACAAGAGAACAAGTGAATAACATGATGAATCGGGAACCAATACTAAGCATAACCATTCTTCGCAGCACCAAGAATGGTGAAGATAGCGACCAACATTGTAGCAGGGTCTCACAAGTACCAGGGGGACCAAACTTTTAGTTATCGAACCCAAATAAAATAACTTTTTTCTTTAATATGTTGTTATCTATTTGAGTTCTTTGATGTATACTTCAAACTACTTTCTTCTTGTCTTCATGCTTTTTTACATTCTTCCAAATCTTCCATTTTTTAATCAAGCTTAGATAAATCTTGCCCTCGTGTGAAACCCTTGTTACAAAACTATGAAAGAACAATAGTAATAATTAAATAAAGTAGGTATGGAATTCTTATACTTTTGAGGAGAGTCATCTCCCTTTCAATCTTGGATATTTTCATCAACCTTGTCCTAACATAAACATGATGTCATTCCTGTCAATTTCTAGAGCTAGATTTTTCTTTTTATAGAAGAAATAATTAGTTAGGGTTTATGTTCCTATGGTTTTCTAATTTAAACATTTTCTAGGGTTTACAAACCATAGATTCTCCATAGTCATCAAGACCTATCATTAAAGAATAAAATTCTATAGGCATACTAATGGTTAGCTGCAAACCATAGATAAAATATCGACAAGCCTTCTATATCATAGATTTCATTCTTTGACCATAAAAACCTAGTTCTTATATGGAGGAGAATACTTCAAATTCTACATCAACAGAATCTAACATATCTTTGATATTGACACTAACTTTCAAAAGAGCATAAGGTCATTAACCATTATATAGAAGACTTAGCATTATATGCACAAAAAATTATGAAATTAACAAGAATGATGTATACCTATTTTGACCTTACTTGGTCCTAGAAAGGATTCGATCTTTTGACGTTTCTTCAATTGTCATGTCTTATTTTCCTTCCACAAATATACCTTATACCTTCATTGATTGAACAACAAATATAAAGTCATTTGTCTATCATGGTTCAGAATCAAATAGGTTTGCTCATGGTGAGATTCATTCTTCTTATATGTATAGGAAAGAAGTCTCGTTGGTTCTACACATACATGTCACAGTTCTTCTAGTTTCATCCTTCAAGAATGTCATAGGTCCTAGGTCTATCTTTTGCAGGTTCGTTTTTTGGTTCAAAATGGGAATCAAACCTTCATACATGAATCAAACTATTGTCTAAAGATATGACAAACTCTACAACATCCTTCTTTTTGTTGAGAAATCTAGGGCATGGATAGTGAAAATATTTCTTTGCTTGATAATTACTTGTGATATAATTTTACTTGCTATTATTTCGTTCTTTTCATCAAGGAAATTACCAATGTGCACAATAAAAGACAAGTGACATAGTATGCAGGCTTCTCAGCCAGGGCCAAAATCTCTCACCTCTTGAGAGGAAAACCCGATCAATATTCTTCATCTAGATCTTCAATTGACGAGTACCAAGACGATGACACAGACCCTTGACTCTAGTATCCTCCCAAGAATCTTGTCACTATTATTGATGCTCTGTCTCTTCCCTTCGACTCCTTCTATATAAACTCGACCTCTATCCTTCACACTACTTCTTCTTGACTTCTCCTAGAGAAACTCGACCTCTATGATTTCATTGGCTTCCTCTAGAGAATATCGGTCTCTAGATCTCTATCTCAGTTACCTAAAACAAGTATCCAAAAGAATCCCTTCTTAGTCATCTAGAAGAAAATTCTCCTTTGCTTGCCTAGAAGAAACTCTCCTTCGTTGAGCCCAAAAGAAACCTGCTTCGTTTCCCTAGAAAAATACTTCTTTGTTTCCCAGAAGAGTGATCCTTTGCTACCCGAGAATAATACTTCTTCGCTTCCCAGAAGATAACCTTTTTGCATTTCTTTTGTTAGCCTCTTCTTCATACTTATTCACCTCTACTTTGCACTTCCTCTCGGTCAAAATTAACTTGAGTTGCTTGCCTTCAAGTGAGGTTGAGTTAGGCTATATATACACTTTTTCTCATGTCCTTTGGGCCGACATGATCTCAAGGGTTAGGCTGACTTCTTCTATAATGTTCTTCCATTTTTGTAGGCCAACTTGAAAAGGATAAGTAACAAGTCATTGGAGGATACTTTGCATAGACAAGATTGACTTTTTACAAAGTATAGCATGACTTCATTACATGAAAATGACTCTAACATTTTATGACTAGATGACAAATAAGTCCTAAAATCTCTCAATGGGAGTCTTGACTCAAGAATAAAATCTCTTTCTCATGAAACCCATGAAGCAAGTCAATACAATAATTTTATTTTTCTTCTTTACATATCATTACATAAAATCATAATTACATGTAATTATGAAGATCGGGCCTAGTTAAACTTTTCAACACTTTTGTGTATAGTATGGTTGCCTTAGAGTTCTCAAGATTACGACTTTTATAGTGTTTTCTCTTCTACTATATGGTAGTCAAAGTAAAAAAAAAAAATTCCATAAGAAAGCTTCCAATTTAGCTTAAGGCTTCACATCTATAAAGATATCTTGGATCACATAGTGATGACTTTATACTATCCCTTGGGTCCTTGAATACAGTTCCTTAGAGAAGTGTTGCCACAAATAATTTTATTGACTATAGCTCGTATAGTAAGTGATGTTGATTGGTGTTGTCATGGATGCTTGTTCTTGTAGCTCACATTGCAATATTTTGTAAGTTGCATCATAATAGGCTTATTCTCATGACTTTTACACTTATGTAATTATTCATGTTGTTCTTCATGCTTGATGCTTGCCTCAAGGTGTTGTCAATTTCTTCAGATTACTTTAGCGATCGTTAATGCTTGTTTTGATTCCTTGTATTATGTATAGAGATGGTTCAAACGAATTCCATCCTTCTACCTCGAGAACTAACCACAAACTTTGGTTAATTTATCCTATGATATTGATCTTAGGAATAGGGTTTGAACCTTTCTCCAAGAAGTAAAACACATAATAATCTTGAATCCGTGTTCCCAAACTTCATCATTTTCTTGCAATATTCTTAGTGCCAAAGTGTAACATAATGCTTCAGAATTTAATATTTGTTTCCTTGAATAAAGATACAAACCTCCTATAGTAGCCCTAATTTCAAACTTCCACAAAGTAGAAGAAAGAGTATATGTTGTAAATATATGTCGCAGAGCTTGTGTCAAGTCATCACCGAGTTTAAAATTGCTTTACAAATGAGTCACTAGGATGTCATAAAAGTATGATGTCTCAAAATTTCATATTGATATACCACAAAAACTCATATGTCACAGAGGTGTTCCTTAATCAAATGTTGTAGACTAGTTTTGGTCATACTTAATTAGATGTTGTAGATTTTGAATCTTTCTGAAGTAGTCTTAACACATACATGTAGTTAGAATGATCTGTAAGATTTCCATTTTCCTTAAAAATGAGAGAGAATATATCTAGGGATGAACAAAATTTTTCCTTCAACAAAGTGATAATTGTTGTAAGAACGTAAAAAACCCAACACGTTGTGATCTTCATGCTACCTCCTTAAACCTTAGCTCTTGTACGATGTTGGAAATCCAAAAGACTTGCTGATTAGGGTAGATTTCTCTTACTTGGTAATTACTTACGAGTGTTTCTTGGCTTCTTATTATATTTTTGTTTTCTTCTTCATCAAGAAATTACCAAAAATACAAAACATGAAGATCACAAGAGACAAAGAACACAAAGATGTGGCTTCCAGGCCAAGGAAAAACCTCATGAGGGGAAAAACCCATGAAAATCCTCTTCTTATAGAATCATATCAAAGTGAGATATCCAAGACCCAAGACCAAGATGAAGACAACCAAAAATACCCAATTCAACCCTCCAATCTTCTATTTTCTATTAGTTAATCTTGCGTCATTACAAAGATACTAGTGTCATTGATTGTTTGCTTCATTATAGGACTGATGTCACAGGAGTTTACATCAACATAAACTCATATTTTATTTACAAAATTCACACCATATATAGTAATTAAATCATGTACGAGCACATAATTCACATCATATAGAACTACAAAACTTGCATCATACATAAAATTTTATGTCACAGAAACTTGATTTTTATAGAGAGATACATTAGAGAATATTCACTTTCTTTATCCCTTAGAATTCATATTACAGACTCGAATTTCTTCTTCCATAGAGAACCCAAATTGAATGCTAGAATGTGGAGCACAGGTGCCAATATATAGTTTTTTGATGATATGGCGAGACATGACTTATGGGCTGATCGACTTGTCCCTCTGGAGGGCCAGCTTGGTCTTGTGAAGACACTTTGACTCAAAAAATAAATTTATTTTCTTTTCTTTCAAAAATTCCAAATGGGACTTTGACTCAATGACACATAACAAATTTTATTTTGACTCAATAAACCCTATAAGCATGAAGAACATGCTCTAAGTAGTAATAATAATAATAATAATAATAATAATAAATTCTTTTTCTTCTTTTTAATTTTAGATGAAATACATATTGATACAAGTACAATGATAATTATGAAGACCGAACCTAGTTAATTCCAACAATGTATCATGTATGCTTTGGAATTGTAACAATAATCAACAAATGTATCTTTCTTTCCTTAAGCCTCAATATTTGACATTTTTTCCTTTGGCACATGAAAGTAAACAAGGCAGCCAAATATTCTCAAATGTCCAACTTTGGGTTTCACACCTGAAAATACTTCTTGAGGAGTATTGTTTTCCAAGGCACAATGAGGAATCCTATTTTTCACATATACAAAAGTATTTGTAGCTTCTCCCCATAGAAATGTAGGAAGGTATTGATCATGAATCATGGCTTTCAATGCTTCCAAGATAGTGTTTTTCTTCCTCTCAACAACTCCATTTTGTTGAGGGTTGTGTGGAACAATGACCACCTTCTTAATCCTGAATTCTTTGCAAAAGTCTTTGAACTCATTTGAAGTATATTCACTTCCATTATTTGTCCTTAGGAACTTGATCCTCTTTCTTGTTTTATTTTACACAAGAGCCTTGAAATCCTTGAATACATAAAAAACTTGATCCTTAGTCTTCAAGTATAAGATACAATTTTCACAAGAGCAGTCATAAACAAAGATCATATAGTATAAATATCTTCCAAGATATTTCACAAGAATGATCCCACAAATATTAGAATGAATAAGATGAAGGATCTCCTTAGATATTCTACTGCTATAAAGGAATGGTGCCTTGACATTCTTCCCACTGGCATATCCCTAGAATACACCTTCATGATCAACATGCAACCTGGGTATCCTTGTAGCCATTTTGCTTATTATAGGAAAATATTTATAATGAAGGTGAGAAAATGTATGGTCCCAAAGTTCACACTGATTTGTACTAGCATGGAGAAATGATTGAATTGACTATCCAAAAACTTTGTATAGGCCATCATCCTTAACACCCACTGTGAAGGTTTCCATCATGCTATAATTCTTTTGCCAAGAAATGACCTTTCCATCAATTAATGAAACTATGTATCCCTTGTATTCCATGGCAGAGATGGAGACAAGATTCTTCTTTAAGACCAACACATATGGTACATCATGTGGATGAATTGTTTGACCAAAATTAAAATTAAAATAAGTAGAGCCAGAACCTTTGACATCATGAGAAGAGTTATCCCCAAGAAAAAAATTCAAATTGTCTCCCTCATAGCCAAGTTTAAGAGGAATTTAAGATAACCAGTAAAATGTGTATATGCCCCACTATACACCAGCTAGCAATCAATTTTATCTGAAGAAGAGCTAGAAACAACAACAAGAACATATTCAAATTGAGAACTTGCAACATTATTATCATGCCTTGTAATTATGGTCCTATTTTGAGGGCACTAGGGCTCTTAAACACTTGCATGGGTAGAAAAATCTCTTCCTCTCCTTCTATTGTTGAAGTTGTTGTTATTTACATTATTATCATTGTGGGTCCTTCGAGCATTTCTTCTAGTAGGACAATCTCGAGCCATGTGACCAAATCTATCACACCTAAAGCATTAGACTTTGGACAAGTCCCTTCAATTGTTGTTGAATGGTGGGGTTGACTTCTATGAATGCCCTTTGAAAGGTTTCCCTTTTCCTTTTCCTTTCTTCACATTGGTTGCAAAGGTTGTTGCTTCTCCTTCCTCTTGTTTCTGAATTATCCCTCTAGAAATGAGTCTAGATTCTTCTTGAGTGCAATTGCCCAAAATCTCATCAAATGAAGGAGGCTCCTTTCTGCCTCTAATCCCTATTATAAATGACTCCAAAGACATGGGGAGTCCCCCAAGGGTCATCTACATAATATCTCTATGAGATATGACTTCTTCAATGGAAAGAAGTTTGACTCTTATCTTAGATATCCTAATGAAATAAGTTATTGTACATTCTGACTTGTTCATCTTGATGTCACATAATTGACTCTTCAAAGAAATTATATGGCTAATATTCCTGACCTAATACATCCCAATCAATTTGTCATACATCTCCTTTAATTTGTTAAGCTTGGATACATAGATGATGATATGATCCCTCAGTAAACCAATAATGATTTTCTTAGCCTTGATATCACCTTTCTTGAACTTGGGTTTGACGTTAGTAGTGGCATTTTCCAAAGTCTCAACTACCTTTCCTTCCACATATTCCATCACATCATTTTCTTCAAGGCTTAAATTGAATATATCCCTCCATGTTGCAAAGTTGGAGGCATCATTCAAATTCTCTTCAGTCTTGAAGTAAGAGGAGCCATCTTTCCTAAGAAAGTGATCTCCAATAAGCAAAAAGAGTGTCTCCAAGGGGTGCTCTGTGGTCTTCTTAGGTTGACTTTCACCTCAACATTGGAACCCTAGTATCTTCAATGATTTATTCTAGTACTTTTGATAGATTCATGTTAAACACACATGGGGAGCGAGAAAGATATAAATGATAAAGCATGCAATTCAATTTTTATTCACAAATGATACATATTTATAGTACATGTGGTGACCGTTGGGATTCACATCCCA
>APFE030145662.1:0-10086 GCA_000404065.3 Pinus taeda | reverse complement strand
GACGTAGCAATCACTCATTGACCAAAGTGCTCGTGAACCACATGTAATATATATATAAATTATTAATTAATTAATTTAACATTTAAAAAAAAACAACCTAAACATTAATTACTTAATCTATCATTTTATTAAATTTTAGTAAAAAAAAGTTATGCAAATCTCTAAAATTGACCGTATCAAATTTAATCTGCATCCATACTAAATGCCAACAAAAATAATATTATTAAAATCTTTACATGTGACGTTAAAAACTAACGATATATTTTTGTTCTATTATTGAAAAGTAACCTCTAAACATATCAAGCTCTTGGAGCCTTTTAGAAAAAGCATACTTTCTATCTACTAATAAAATATAATAACAAAGAAATTTATATATTAAAATTATATATTAGATTGGTAAGCTTTTAGTTTATTATTAGCGAAATTAAAACAATTAATAGTGTAACAGGATTTTTTATCATTAAATTATATATTAAGTTTTTAAGCTTTTTGTTTATTATTAGTGAAATAAAATCAATACGTTGCAGAAGATTTTTATCCTATAAAATTTAAAATCTATAAAATATGAGAGTGTTTTTATTTAAATTTAAATTTTTATTTTTTATTTTTTGTTCGCAAGGGGTTCAAGTGGTAATGGTCGTGGAATGAAGTCTCATCGAACCAGAGATTTTGAGTTCGATTCTTGTGCTACCTCTCCTAGAAATGGGGTGAATAACGAACATGTAAAAACTCGAAAATGACAGGGTCTTACCGAAGCTTACAAAAAAAAAAATCAATTTTTTTTTACTAAATTAATATTCTAAAGTTTACAATATGATGATGATGATGATGATGATGGTTAACGTCCACTAAGACCAAATTGGTCTATCGGACCTATAATTTTCTTAGTTTTTAATGATTTGGCTCCTCGTCTTTCTTGGCGAGATTGGTGTTGTAGCTTTCTTTTTCTTCTCTACGGTCTTCCAACTTCCTTTATCTTGCATCTCCTTCATCTCCTCTGGTTCTTGGGACATTGGTGTCTTAGCTTCGCGATCTATTGTGTTCGTCCTTTTGAAGATAGTCAGAGAAGAAGTTTGGTCTAGGAGATTTATTTTGCTGTTAAACGAACATTTATTTTGTGCAGTGTTCGAATCCTCATCACTGTTGATTTGTTGGGCAGGACTTTCTCCCTGTTTGTCTTGAGAGTTGTTTCTTTATTCCTCGATTTCTTGTGATTCAGAGCTTTCTCTAGAGTATTCTTATATGTATAATATTTATAAAAACTAAAAAGCTATATGAAGAAACAAAGGGATCCACCTTAAGGGGGCTTTTGGCGTATTTACTGATATTTCCTAGGGTGGGCTATGGGGCAAATCGTACTCCAATACATCATATTTTGTTGGCCATATTTTCCATATGTTGTTGCATTTTATTAAGCATGAGAAGAATTTTGTCATTGTCGTTGTTATGATCTAGAAGCACCTTGTTAAATAATGTTTTCATTTGCCAATAAAGGTCTATAATGTGAAGATACTGACTTTACTGTCCTTTGGAGTGCCTTGTGTCTGAAACCCATCAGACAATATCAGAATCAGAAAGACAATCTCTTTCTTCAGTTGATTCCCTTTCAACCTCTTGAACTTGTTACTGAATATGCATAGGAGTTTGAGCTCGAAACTACCTCAATGAAGGCTCTACTCAAAATATGGCATGCAAGGATCCATGATTGCTAGCTCCTCTTCGACTTCAACCTTTCTGTCGTGTCATAGTTAAAGCCAAAGGCAAGTATAGAATAGAAGAAGGGATGACATGAATCACCCAAAAGGTAGAAGGAAGGTCGGTCATGAATAGGCAAGCTCAAAACCTACCCGAACAATTTCAGTAGTGTAGGGTGAACCACTTGAGGAGAAGGAGAAGCCATAGACAAGAACAAATATCTTTCCACAAGAGAGCATAAAGGAAGGAAACAACAAACTTGCCAAGTGAAAGAGTCGAGAAGGGGGAGACTTTGTGTTTGAATAATCCTCTCAGTCTAAAGTTAGCTGAGGAGGATATCACCATCATAGTAATAACAAGGACTAGACACAACTAGATTATGATACAGACTAGAACATTGTTGCCTCATCCTCATCGCACGAGAAGACAATCCTTGTAATTAATAACTAGCATGATCATGCCAACAATGGATATGAAATTATTAATTCAAGCAAGGGAGGGACAACATGGCAGATCCTTCTCATTCATTGTCTTGTAAGACGACTTCCCCACTTCCCCTCCCACTTGTCATGCCCCTTGTCACTCCACATGGAGCATAAATAAAAATAAATTTATAATATTAAAATTTGTTGATATAATTTATAAATATAAAATATATAATTAGATTATTGTGTATAAATATAAATTTGGTATTAAATAATTCATTAATAATTTATAAAAATAGATTTCTTCTTAATAATCAAACATAAATGGTTAACTTTATTTTATTATATTGTAAAGAATATTTTTTTTTAATTTAATTAAAAATATTCAAATATAGTTCAAAATTAATTATAAAATTAATTTGTATTTGACATTTCATCTTATTTAATAGCAAAATGAAAATTCTATTAAACTTAAATTAAATATTAATAATATTATTATCATTTTGAATGTTAATTAAATAACACAATATATCCTCTAATGGGGGTGAGGTACAGGAATATGGATTGGGGTCGTCTACCCACCACCTTGGGTTTGAGAGAATATCATATGGAAGGGGTGTGTGGCCACCCCGTGCATGTGATTTTATTCATCTTTGTTAATTATGAGGACAACTAAATGCCGAAGGAGAGGGCTACAACAAGCTTTCCTATACAACTTGTAAATAATTTTCTCATAGCTTGTGGGAGGGAGACTTGGCTTGCTTTTCAGGTGGGTTTTGGGTCTAAGAAAGATAATGGTAAAAATCTAATTTAAAATCTTGATAGCTTGGCAATCAGGCAGACGATTCTCATAGAGCATAATTTCAAACGGAAACTATATGTCCACGACACTAAGGAATTTCGAGCTTTGATTCTCTGGGGTATAGTATTAAGTGTAAAAATTAATGTGTAAAATTCAATATTTCTCATGAAATTTGCTAGATCACAAGACATGAAGCTACTCTATTGATCTGCAGAAGTTAATTCACCATCTTGAATAAGAATCATACACATGCAAAATTAAACATCACACATGCACAGAGATTTGTCTAGGGGAAAGCAACTGCTCAAAACCCCTCACTATATGTATTGCATTAATTAGAGAATATAGATGAAATACATATGCTTGCTCAATCTTGAGCACACCCTGCAAGTGTATAGTCTACCCTTTGCCCGACTGACTGACTCGGGCCAACACCTAGCAAATTTTCAAGTCCTCCAATCTCCTATTTCCTTGCATTGTTTCCTTGGGAAATTGACCCCTATTATTTAGGAATTTCCCACTATTTAATTGCAAAATTCCCTAGGGCCCTTCCTCTGAATGCATGCACCACCTGTACACATTGAAATGTGCTACCACTGGTAGTACACTGCCTTGGAATCTTCATCTCAACTGGGTAACTCAAATTATCTACATGCAACAATTATTTTTGTTTGATTGATCAGTTAACTGGTTGATCACTTAGTTTGGTTGAAGTTCCACTTCCACAACTTGACCTCTGCTAGTTCTTCTGGTAGTTAGAACTAGTTACACTGACAATAACTCAAATTAACTAAAAATAGGTTGCTACAGATTAGAGACCAACACATGCAAAATTAATCTCTAACTCCTCCAACTCGAATTTACTGAGTAAATTGAGTGACACAAGCCATGTCACACAATTTAACATCATCCAAGTTATTTTTGATGTGGAAATTCAAATTTTCTCTAGTTTGACCAAGGCAAAGTCAAACTCAGTATTTCTTACTGCATTTTCAACACTCCGTCTCAACAAGAAAGGCATTGTCAACCAACCCTATCCTTCACCTATGGAACTGGAACTTTCCACTTGACAAGACCTTTGTCAAAATAACATCTTGTTCCTCTGTTGGAATGTACTACAGCAATATAATTTGCCTCTACACACGATCCGTAGATGGTAATACCAAATATCAATATGCTTGGATCGATCATGAAAAACTGGATTCTCAAAGAGTTTGATACAACTTTGATTATCATAGTAAATCACAATAGGATCCATCATCTGACCAAATAAGCCAACAAGTATCTTTCTCATCCAGATCACCTCACATGTTGCTTGACTTGCAACCACGTATTTTGCTTCTACTAACCTGAGTGCCACTGATATTTGCTTCCTGTTGTACTAATAAACATCTGCAGACCCAACGTTGAAAGTTCCACTTGATGTACTCTTCCGGTCTAATGGACTTCCCGCTCAATTTGCATCTATGAAGCCACACAACTTCACTCCCTTTGTCCATATGTACTAAAGTCCAAATTGGGTAGTGCCTCTGAGGTACCGTAGAACATACTTAGCTTCCCTCCAAAGTAGTTTGGTTTTCCTAACCATAGCTTGACTTAGTTGGTTAACTGCAAAGCACATGTCTAGTCGTGTGTTTGCAAGATACATGAGTGAACCCGCCAACTGTCGGTAAACAGTTGCATCCACTTCCTCACCTGAAGTGACATCCTATTTCCTCCAGTTGGTCGCTAGAGGAGTCTCCATGGGTTTGCACCTGTCCATGTGGAATCTTTGAAGTATATTGTTGGCATACTTTCCCTGAGAGATAAATAATTCCCCATCACCTTGCCATACTTCAAACCCAAGGAAGTAGTGCATGAGGCCCATGTCCTTCATCTCTTACAAGGTCCTCCTTGCCAAATCTGATTAGTTTCTCATCACTAGTCAAGATCAAGTCATCAACATATAAATCAATAATCAACAATTTACCTTCTACCAAAATATGATAGAGGCTTACATCCGCTTCGCTTTTGGTGAAGCTCAAATTGGTGAGATAACTATCGATCCTGGTGTACCAAGCACGAGGTGCTTGCTTGAGACCATACAATGCTCACTTGAGTCTGCACACATGAGACTCAATCAAAAGTCTTGAAGCCTTTTGGTTGCTCGATATACACCTCCTCCTTAATAACTCCATTGAGGAATGTTGTTTTCACATCCATCTAGTGGATCTTCCACCCCATCTATGCATCCAAATCAAGGATTGGTTCCATGGATGAGTACCTTGCTACAGGAGCAAAGTTCTCCTCCTAGTCAATCCTCTCCACTTGAGAGTACCCCTTGGCCACAAAGTTGGCCTTGTACTTTTCTATATTTTCATTTGCTGTCTGTTTCACTCTGAAGATCCATCTCGAACCCACAACTGATTTGTATGTTGATCTTGGAACCACTTCCCAAACATTGTTCTTCATAATGGATTCGTACTCCTCCACCATTTCATCAACCCATATAGGTTTCTCTACTGCTTCCTCGAAAGAGGATGGCTCAGTCTCTACTAGTTCAGTCATTAGAACCATGTAGCCAATGCACCGATTTGGTGACCTTCTCTTCCTCCGCTGATTCGAAGGAGCACCTGCATTCTCCCCTACATCCTGCACGAGTATCTTTGTTTCTCTAGTTCTCTTCCTGCCTTCTCTGGATGGTTTTGATTGAGTTTCTATCTCCACTCTCTGCTCTTCAACTTGTTTTTTCTCCACAACATCTCGAGGCTCCTCCTTTGGAGATAAAATCTCCTCCTCTGGAGGGATCTGAAGCTCCCTCTCGAGAGAGCACTACATGGCTTTATCTTCATAAAATCTGACATCCCATCACACAAATTTCATTCTAAGGGATGACAAACACACACGGTAGTTGTGGGGAGTTTCTATGTAACCCAAAAATACCCCAAACTATATTGTAATCTCTAGTTTCTTCCTTAATTCTTTGGAGACATGGAAATAGATAGAGGCTCCAAAAATCCTGAAGTGTGACACATCCAACTTCCTCCATGAGAAAGCCTCCTATGGTGTGGTCATGCCAAGAATCTTATGAGGACTCCTATTCTGCAAATAGACTGGTGTGTTGCATGCTTCAGCCCACAAGTGCAGAGGTAGGCTTTGGTCATGCAACATCGGTTGTGTTTCTCCCACAATGTTGCAGTTCTTCTCCTCAACCACCTCATTCTATTGTGGGTTCTAGGGTGTTGTTAACTCTCGTTGAATGCCTTCCTTTGTACATAAATTTTTGAACTCATTCGACATGTACTCACCTCCATTATCGCTCCTGAGAGCCTTCACCTTCTTTCCCGTTTCTTTCTCCACCAGTGCCTTGAACTCTAAGAACTTGGAGAAAGTCTCATCCTTCTTTTGCATGAAGATGATCCAACACTTCCATGAGTAGTCATTAGTAAAGATGACAAAATACTTGTGCCTGGAAATGGAGGTTGTCAAGAAAGGTCCACAAACATAATAGTGGATCCTTTCAAGGAATGTATGTGCTTTATTTTCCCGATCATGGAAAGTGGCTTTTGTGTACTTCCCCAAGGTACACCCTTTTCATGTGTCTTGTTGATATAGTGCTCCTTTGGGGGGTCCTATGGTAATCTACTGCATGATCTTCAAAGTCCCATGATGCAAATGACCAAGTCTTCTATGCCAAAGTCGTTGACATCGTGAACCTGCACCTTCTTTGCCTTTGTGCTCAATGCAGCACAATCCACCACATCTAGCATTCTTCACACGAACCCCAATCCGCTTCACATGTCTTGTGGCTAGGTATCTCAAGAATGCATTTCCTTTGCTGAAGTTCACATCATAACCACAATCTTCCAAAAACACAACAAAGACAAGATTCTTCTTTAGACCCATAACAAACGTCACATCCTTGAGCCTGAGAGGGGAGCCCAACTCCCTTTGGAAGGTGATTGTACCAATCCTGGTTGCGCTATACCTTCCATCATCTCCCATCTCGATGTGCATCTAGAGTTCCTTCTCCTCTAAATCCTGAAAAAATCTCTATTCCCCGTCATATGGAATGAGGCATCATTGTCAAGGTACCACACACGTCTCGTAGCTGTGCTAGGCATGCATGTAATGAGAGTAAAATCAAGCTCAAACTGTGAAGCCAAATCTTCACCCCCTACTCCTCCTAAGGTCTTATTGCTTTCCTTCTTGTGTGGACTCTTCATAGTATAGTGCCTGAATTCATGACAGTGAAAGCACTTGATTTTGGACAAGTCTTTCTTCTTGCCCCCTTGACTAGATTATGCTTTGGATTTGGATTTCTTCTCTTTCCCTTTCTTTTCCTTTCCATCCAAAGCATACTTCTCCTCATCCTCACCCTTGGATGAAGTCTTGTCTTTGGTATTCTACCTTATTTCTTCCTACACCAGGTCGGACAATAAGTGCTCCCAACTTATGCCAGCTCTTGGGAAGGCCCAAAATGGCTAGAGCTATCAATTCTTCTTCAAGGACATTGACACTTACCCTGCCAAGTTCATCATGATAATGCATAAACCTACTCATATACTGCATAACTGTGTCATTCTTCTGCATCTTGATACTTTAAAGCTTGTCGTTGACTGCCAACTTCCTATGGTCACTATTATTCTTGAACAATTCTATCATTGTTTTCCACATCACAAACGAAGTCTCTTTTCTGTGGAGATTCGAGAAAATATTATCCCATACTCCCTCCAATATGATTCTCCTCGCTTTGGCCACATCTTTCTTCCACTAAGCAAGATTCTGGGCATCAGATGCTTGGGGTTTTGCTACATTTGTCTTGATGTCTTCTAACAACCCATTGTCATCCAATACTGCCTCCATGCGGTCCTCCCATGCAACAAAGTTTGAGGTGCCTTCCAAGGCATACTCGAGCCTCAGTCCAATGAAATCCATCTTCTCATTCCTAAAGAAAACCTGCAACATTGATCTTCAAATTCGAATCTCCTCCAATGACGACTTCGAAATCTCTATTCTATAGTGATTCCAACTCTGACACTATGTAGAAATTAATCTGTAGATTCAATATTTCTCATGAAATTTGTTAAATCACATGACATGAAGCTACTCTATTGATCTGCGGAAGTTAATTCACCATCTAGAAAAAGAATCATAGACATGCGAGAGGAAACATCACACATGCACAAATATTTTCTAGGGAAAAGCAACTACTCGAAACCCCTTACTATCTATATTGCATTAATTAGATAATAGAGGTGAAATACAGATGCTTGCTCAAGCCCGAGCACACCCTGCAAGTGTATAATCTATCTCTCTATCTGACTCACTAACTCTCGCCAACACTTAGCCAATTTTCAACCCTTCCAAGCTCCTATTTCCTTGTGTTGTTTCCTTAGGGAATTGGCCCCTATTATTTAGGAATTTCTCACTATTGAATTGCACAATTCCTTAGGGTCCTTCCTTTGATTGCATGTACCAACTGTACACATTGGAATATGATACAACTGATAGTAATCTCCTTGGAATCTCCATGTCAACTGGGTGGCTCGAATTCTCTGCATGTAACGATTATTTTGGGTTGATTGATCAATTATCTAGTTGATCACTAAGTGTGGTTGAAGTTCCACTTCCACAACTTGACCTGCACTAGTTCTTCTGACAATTAGAACTAGTTAAACTGACAATAACTCAAATTAACTGAAATAGATTGCTACAAATTAGCAATCAAACATGCATAGCTGAAATCTAACTCCTCCAACTCGAATTTACTGAGTAAATTGGGTGGCACAAGCCACGTAACACAAGTTAACATCATTTAAGTTGTTTGCTGATGTGGAAATTCAATTTTTCTCTGGTTTGACCAAGGCAATGTCAAATTGAGATTTTCTTGTTGCATTTTCAACATTAAGGAAGGGCATTGGAGGTTCAAGCCACAAGCAAATAGGTGACTCCCACAGCTCAATCATTCTCAAGGGCTATGATACACATAGCATTGTATTGGCTTCCGACACTTGACACTCGACGATCACCTCTCTTCGAGTATTCCTGCAACCCTTTAAAATATCAAATTTTGATGTTAACTCTCTATCTGGTTACATATACGTTAATTTATTGGAAGATTTCGGTCTCAACACTATGAGGTGTATTACTATTTGGATGTGGTTGCCATCAATTCTTGCTTGTTGGATTATTGGGTCCCTGTATCTGTGTTGGGTTTGAGTCTCTCCCTCTCCTATTAGAAATTGCTTGTCATAGGGTAATTATACTAGGGTTGGTAGATTATAATTTATTTTAATAAGTGTCGAGCCATCTATGGGATTTCTCCCTCCTGTGTGATTGTTGCTTGTTTGTATGTTGTATCACTATACTTAGTTCTCCTTTCCTAGCTAGCCCAATGTTACCCCACGAAGAAGCTACAGTCAGTTCAAATGTAGAGGCAACACATGAGAATTAGATAGGGTGGGGGGGATTTTGTGGTCCTTAGGGTCAAAAATACGCCCAAAAGCAACCCCAAGAGGCTCATGAGACCCTTAAGGTAGTGGTCCCCCTGAAAATTGGGAGTGAATTGCAGAACTTGGAGACTATGAAAATAAGAGATAGGCATGCTTTCTCTGAATCAGAGTTCATAAAGGATATATGATAATGGGTTCTTGACCCTGACCACCCAGGGGAAGGAAAAAGTAGTACTATCAAGCTTTATCTCTCTACTGGAAAATGAAAACCCTGATGGGGAGGGTCCTTAATGGGTGACACATTGAGAGTATAATGCCTTTGCAAGCCTTGAGGAAGTGAGACACGAGAAGGGAAATAAATGATTTTATATGGAGAGAATGGACACGTGTTTAGCTCAAATTGAGTGGCATATTCCATGCATCACCACTACATCCACCCCTCTAGGATATAGTGTGAAAGATACAACACCTGCTACCTCTTCTGATTCCTAGTTGTTCAATAATTTTGGGTAGTTTTTTCTATTATGTGTTGGGGTTGTGTTATATTCTTTCCACGACTAACCCACGTAGTTAACCATGGGGTTAGAGAGCGGGTGGGTAGCTCCCCTCTACGGGGTCCGGGGCAGCGCCTCGAGGAAAAAAAATTTGGACCTTGTATTAGATTGGGCGGACCTACCTATGATTGTGTGCATGGCTTTTGGTCCATGGTTTTGGACGTGATGTTTTTCGG
>APFE030145656.1:0-29372 GCA_000404065.3 Pinus taeda | reverse complement strand
GACGGTACGTGGGAGCCCAAATCCGTGCTAGACCACAATTGAATCACACCAGGAGGAATCACCCAACCTTAATGCGAAAGCAAGAGTGACTAGGTTTAACGACGTCGGAGCACATCTCTAGCCTAGACCTCTAGAATGTTTGCGTTGTGTTCCAATGCGTTTTTAAGTAAATTCGGTTTATTTTATGGTTGATCTTTTAGTTAAGTTTCGGTTTAAGGCCCTACCGTATGTAATCTTCCTCAAATCCCTAGATGCAAGCTACATGCGAAAGAAAGCCATTTCGTTTGATGAATACTAACTACATGAAGGTTAAGAGTTTCAATCAAACAAAACTAACTCAATCAACCAAACAACCTAATGCAGCTAATGTTGAATAAACAAAACTTTTTCTTTTCAATAATGCAAATAACGAAAAGTTCTATTTCATTCGCTGTTAAACGCAAAAGAGATTATTTGATTCCTTTCTACAAGCACAATGCACTAGAACGAATTTCGAAAGATAACAACACTGAGAAAAGAAGCAAATTCACCCAATGAAGACTCAATGAAATCCCAAGACACTAAGAAAAGTTCTCCAAATCGAAAGGAAAACAAGGCTTCGCACGAGCTATGTGATCTAAGCTCAAACAAAGCTAGAATGAAATCCAAGCAAACAAGAGCAAGTCGTTCGGAAATCACTCAAAAATGCTTCAACAATCACTGAAGAAAATGCGAAAAGCAATCAAAAGGTTAACCAGACAATCAAAGAACCCAAAACTCCCATGGGAGGCTCGACACACACAGCCACTAGATGCCCTAGGGTTGAGGTGTGAAATCGATGGAAAGAGGCAAACACCCGGAGGAAAAAGGTTGCAAACCAGTCAAACAAGGCTTAAGCACATTCCAGCAACTGAAAAAGAGGTGGCAAAAAGAAAATCCAAGCTCAGACAGCAAGAAAAACAAGTGGACCAAAAAACTACACGGCCTGGCACGACTGTCAGGCTGCAACTCGCACTAACCAGTGATTTGCGCGTGTTGTCAGTTAGCAACAAGGGCCACTAGCGCGACTGTGAAGGCAAAAAGCGTGCTAATAAAGTTTGCCAATTTCAAAAGAAAAACGTAGTCCAGGGCTTGGGTCACAAGCTTAAAGCAAGTCAAAAAGTACAGGGGTAGCAAGAAATTCAATCCAAAGGCTTACCTAAGCAAGCAATCAAAGAAAAACCAAAGAGACAAGACAAACTCCAAGTTTTTTAGCTTGTAAGCCAAACTAGAGATCGACTGAAGCGGCTTTGATGTACTTCACTACTGCGAAGAAATAGTGTTTCGAAGGCTATCTGGCCGTGTTTCAGACTCCGTCTAAGTTTACAAATTAAGACAACAAGCTAAACTCCCCAGCGGAGTCGCCAAATTGTTGGAGAGGTAAATCCCCTCTACGGATAGAGGTGATCCCTACTAGCCCAGAACGGGTCTAGCAACAATCAAACAATGCTATCACACAAGTTCCTAATTGAAAATAAAGAGCAGGTGATGAAGACCTACTTGAGATCCAACGCTTTAGTTCGTAGGAGAGATGGCGCTCGCGTTCCTTTGCCTTGGCCGGTCATGATCCTCCACTATCCACGTGAATGGACACCTGCACACAAAGAGAACAAACACAAAACCAAGTGTGAAATCTAATATATGAAATTATACATCAGTCAGGAAGGATATAATTCAACATCAAGCATTACAAGTAGAACAAGAATGGAACCATAATGATAGTCATCTATTTATTAATATTCAACAAAGGAGAATACAACCAGCATCCTGGCGTCAAGTCCTCCTTTGGCTGGGTGCTCAGCTATCTAAGTCTTGCAAAAGCTTGAAGGGGTGAGGGACAAGCTCTCTCTCTCTTTAGTGACAAAGTCTCCTTACTTAGGGAAAGCCTTATGGATACAAAGAAGGCTTCTTGCAACTCAAACCTTTTGATATCTTCCTTTCAGCACAAGTATTGCCACAAGAGTCAAAGCTATTAGAACTAGAACTAGAACTAGCTTGCTCAAGCCAAGAGAACAAGCTTTTATAGAGGAGAAGGAAGAGATAAGGTCAATCCCCCACAATCATGGATTTGGCTTCATCACTTAGAAAATTCCATGGAATGGTGGCAAACAACTTTCCATCCAAGGAGATTCGAAGCCAAATCATCCTCACCCAACTTGGAATCAGTTTGGTGAATGAGGTGGATAGAAACTTCGGAGGTTTGAGTGGTTGAGAATTTTGCCCAAACTGGTTGGCGCGATTGCGACTCTGAGGCAAAGCGCCAATGGCGCGCCCTTTCTTTAGTATTTTCCCCATTGGCGCGGGCATAACATAGGGCACCCGCGCTAATGAAAAAATGGATATTTTTAGGGGTAATGAGCAGGAGATGTCTTAAGAGCATACGAAGCTCATGTTTAGAGGTAAATAAGGCAAGTGGTTTGAAGTCTTGTCACTTCTCACAAGTCCCGGAATGGGTCCTCCAAAATGGCGGAGAGGGGTAACAGGAACGGTGACAAACGGTGACAAATTACTGTGTAACACTACATATACAATATTACACATTGTAATAGGTACAATCACTGAATATACAATATGCACAACACATACACAACAATAACATTGCACATTCAAAACCATACTGCCTATACCATGCAAGCTTGCTTCTAGTGTCTCTCCACCATCCATTCTTATATTAGCATGCTACAGATCATGTTGTTTTCATTATTTCGATGTATCTCTCAACATTACCCTATCCATAACATAAACATAAACATAGTATAATCACATAATATCAATTCATATCCACATGATATTGAATTCAAATATCTATCAGCCTACACTTCCCACTTGATTCCTCATGAACTATGAATCTCTTCATGCCATTCGCCTACATAAGTAATCATTCATCCACAAGAACTATCCTTGATGACCCTGTTACGCAATGGTATGCATACATACATATGTATATACATATAAACATCAACATAAAACAATCATGATCTTGTCAGACAACAACATACATATATACATATATACAAAACAATCATGATCTTGTCAAACAACAACATACATATATACATGTATACATCCATATATATAAACATTAGCATAAACATGATCACATCATAATTACCAAATATCATAAGGTCAAGGTTAAGAGAACTCCCATTATCCATACACAAAATGCACAATATTGAGAATAATCGATCCCAACATAGCCAAGAAATCGGATGCCCCACATCCACTCACTTTACCTTTCCTGATAGCTTTCCCATGATTGTCCTACCACCATGCATTTACACTAATGGACCCAACCATCTTAGTTGATTGTCATAATCTTACCTTTAACTTCCCTTACACATGCACCCACTTCATCTGAGTCTTTCATTACATGTCAAGTACCACACAACTCTCCCTGAGCTCCATTAAATTCCTCTTTTCCCAATCAATTCGCAAGACCCTCAAAACATGAAACGGAAGAAAAATACAAACAAGAAGAAACCATGAAAAACCAATAGCAATATGACACCACAAACAAAGTGGAATGATCATGCACTAGACACAATCAATCCTGAAAATCAAGCATAAACTAATCACAAAACAACAAAATCATAAGACTAGAAATGAACATCGTAACTCAATCCCCCTGGTCCCCAAAGTCTTCAAGGGAAAGCTCAACTTGAGTCTTCTTCAAGGCTTCATGGTAGCCTCTTTCCCATCTAATCCCCTACATTATATTTCCATAAACATATCATTGTTAGTGCACAAATAAATGTAACAATATATCAACTATCTTACCATGTTGTGCTAATCACGCTGCCTTGTAATTGAACTCACATGTCAACCACATGTTCCAAATATCAAGAGAACATATCTACTAATTTGAAATCAACCTTTACCAATACTAACAATTATTTCCGCATCCATAGTCAATTCACAGTCATTAGCCATAATTCTACAACTATCACCTACATATACTCAAGTACATACCATCTATCTGAACACATATGTGTGAGTAAAACCATATTATAGAAAGATCATTCCTTGCATCAATATTACATACACATAGTGATATTATGAAATTCATCAAACATTCAACCAACCTGCAAACTGACGAAAATATCCGATTGAAGAATAATTGAACAAAAGCTGTAATTGAATAGTGTCACAATCAAACATCAATCCGTGATTGAACATCAGTCGGATTGAACAACAGTCAGATTGAACAACAATCGGATTGAACAATAGTCAGATTGAACAACAATATGTATTTGAATAGCAGCCAGATTGAGCAACAGTTTGGTGATTGAACAAAACTTCCTTCTATGTCATTGATATCCTCTCTAGATCTAATGGTCGACAGTGATATCGCATCAAGGAACATGTGCAATGATTACCCACTTCACGAAGCTGATATGGTTTATGGACCTTGGTTTATAAAAGTTTGGGTCTAGATTTTAAACTTAAATCCTGATTACCTCAAACCTTGGTACCCCTTGGATAACAACATTCATTCAGATCCTACGGCTCGCAGCTTTCCATCTAACACATGGTTTAAACATAGGCTTAATCTCACCGTTGACTATGACGTCAATAGTTGACTTTGCAATCGACAGATAAGATTGCATATGGGACTTCAACCCGATCGAACCCTTCTATGACATTCTACCTCTGCTATTAACACTAATGACTGCGATTAACCATTAAAACATGAAAAAAGAATAATTGCGTAGATGTGCTTCAGAATACATATACGCAGAATAAAACGAGGGTTTCCACTAGGATCACACATAGATGCACACTAAAACATATTCATTTAGTATAATAATAGTTACAGAGTCATGACCTCTTGGCTCGATAACAACAGATCAACAAACCTCTGTTTCAATCTAAAAACCCTCTCTATCACACTACTCACTTCTTGCTCAATCCTCCATCATCTTAGTTAATCCTTCTAGATTACATTTTTCCCTTTCTATGAGTTGAATCCTACTCTAATTCTACGAACAACTCAATCTCTATTTTGAAAAATCTAACAATCAAATATCTATTTTCAAGCTTTACTACACACCTACGCTAAGGACTTATCCTTCAATCTAAAATAAGAGAATTTCCTAACTATTACAATAATGAATTACATATCATCTTCGAGATATCCGACCCTCTTGGTTAAAATTGACTTTGGACCACTAAGGTCAGTGAAATTCAACTCTTTTAGCCACAACATATGAACAAACCTTCACATTGCTGGCTAAGTCTAGATGTTCCTGCATCAGACTCCCAGGGAAGAAAAGAATCATCCCTCATACTTTTAGGGTTTAATCCATACTTCTACAACTCTTTTGTTGTCAACCAACTAGCATCCTCCACTGGTTGTCCTTTCCATTTGACTAGATATTGATAATAAACATGTCCTCTGGTTCTTTTGGATACACTTTTCTCCAAAACAGCTTCCACCTCTCTTTTAACTGTATTTGGAATTTGTTCTTCCCAGTTTAAAGTTTGAACTTCATCCTCTATAGCTTCCTCTTGTGACTCTGTCTCTGTCTCGTTGTATGGATACAAAACTGCAACATTGAAGATACGTGATATTCCAATCCCTTCTAGCAATACAATTTCATAAACATTAGTTGAAAAATTTCTTACAATTCTACATGGTCCTATCTTTTTTATTTTTAGTTTATTGTATGTCTTAGCTAGAAATATTTATTTTCTCAAATACACCATCACTAAATCTCCCACTTGGAATTGTTTCTCTCTTGTTTTCATATCTGCTCTCTATTTGTATTTTCTACTGGTTTCCTACAATCTGCCTTTAACATCTTCTTGTAGTCTCTACATCTACTCTGCAAACTCTTTAGCTTTTGTGCTTCTTATCTCCCATTTACCCAAATTTCTGATCTCATAGACACCTCTTGGATTCATCCCAAAAAAACCTGAAATGGACTCATTCCAGTACTTTGGTTTGGAGTGTCATTATAACCAAATTCAGCCAGAGCTAGTGGTAAATCCCACTTCTTAGGATTTTGATACACTAAACTTCTCAGTATGTTCCCCAAGCTTTAGTTCACTACTTCGATCTGTCCATCTATTTAAGGATGGTATGATTAACTAAAACTAAGTTTAGCTCCTAGTTTCTTCCAAAGAGTTCTCTAGAAATGCCCTACAAACTTTGCATCTCTATTAGACACGATACTTACAAGAAATCCATGTAATCTTATAATTTCTAAAAAAAGTTAGATTGGCAATATGTGTTTCGTCATTAGTGTTTTTACATGCAATGAAATGTGCCATCTTGGAAAATATATATACCACAACATAAACAGAATCATTCCCCCTTTGAGTTTTAGGAAACCCCAAAACAAAATCCATGCTAAATGCACCCCATGGTCGGTCTGGTATTGTTAATGGATGGTACAATCCTGCATTCTGGCTTCTCCCTTTAGCATGCTGAGATATCTTGCACTTCTCAACAAATCTATTAACATCACTCTGCATATTTGGCCAATAATAAAAAGCATTTACCTGAGCAAAGGTTTTTCCTTGTCCAAAGTGACCAAATAATCCTTCACTATGTTTCTCCTCTATTATGTTTTCCATCATAGAACATTTGGGAATACAAAACCTATTTCCCTTAAACAATAAACCTCCTTGGATAAAATAATTTAACAACTAAATTCTGCTATGAGCTACTAGATTTTGAACTGCTATGTAAATATCCTTGAAATCTACATCATCTTTATACATTTCAACCATTTCTTCAAATCATACCACACCAACTTTTAATTCTTGCAAAATAAAATTTACCGTACTTAAAGCATCAATGGCTTTATTCAAATTACCATTTGTGTGATTTGTCACAAAATTAAAGCTCTATAAAAACTCTACTCACTTGGCATGTTTCTGGTTCAATTTCTGTTGGTCATTTATGAACTGCAATGCATGATTGTTAGAACATAATATAAACTCCTTTGGCAGCAAATAATGTCTCCATTCTTTTAAGGCTTGTACAATAGCATAAAATTCTTTATCATAAGCAGAATACTTCTCTTTCACTTCATTTAATTTCTCACTGAAGTATGCTATTGGCATCTGTTCCTGACTCAAAATTGCTCCAATTGCAACTCCACTAGCATCTGTTTCAACTTGAAATACTTTTCCAAAATCAAGTAAAGATAGAACTGGTTTCTCTATGATTTTCCTCTTCAACAACTTAAAATTCATGTTTGCTTCTTCTATCCACTTGAATAGTTGATTACTCTCCTTGATTGTTTCAAGAATTGGTGCACAAATCCGACTAAAATGTTTGATAAATTTTCTGTAAAATCTTGCGAGACCATGAAAACTTCTTACCTCAAATATATTCCTTGGAAAAGGCTAGTCCCAAATTGCTTGGAATTTCTTTGGATCCATTTTCATGTAGGTTTTAACTCCGTACAGAAATTACCTGCATAGGAATTCTAAAACACATAAAATAAACAATGCGAGAGCATAACACATAAAACACATATACGTAGAGATTTCCCCCTGGATGCCAAAACCGAGACTACCAGCTTGAATTTTCATTATATTCCTTTCAATGTTACAATACATATTTATACATTTTGAAGCATCCAATACCTGTGACCAAAAAATCATCACGTCCAAAACCATGGACTGAAAACCATCATGTCCAAAAACATGTGTAAAAATCATACACAAAACCATAGCTGGGTTTGCCCAACCTAACATAGTGTCCAAAACAAAATTTTTTTGGGGCACTGCCCTTGACCCCATAAAGTGGGGTTACCTGCACTCCTCAAACCCCCCAATTAACTACATGGGCTAGTCTTGGAAAGAATGTGACACAACCCAACATTCTGCCACTTGTTGTTTTCTTTCCACAGGGGGCCACATCAAAGATTAGTCATTTATCCAGCCCTACGCCAGGAGAACTTCCTAGAGCTCACATATTTTTCAATACATTTTTAGTATTCTTCAAAGTGTCCACCTTTACCAGCAACACCTTTTTGCCTTCTATCATATCCCTCACAAAGTGATATTAAACATCAATGTGCTTTGTCTTTGAATGATATGTGGGGTTCTTTGCCATGAAAATTGCACTTTGGCTGTCACAGTCTATCCTTATAGTTGCCTATACTAACCCCATACTTGAACAAAATCTCTACAACCAAACTGCTTCCTTGCATGCATGAGTGGTTGCCATGTACTCTGCCTCTATAGTTGATAGTGCCACTACATATTGTTTCTTACTCATCCAACTGATTGCACCTCCAAATAGGTTAAACAAATACCCATCTATAGATCTTCTCTGATCTAGATCTCTAACCCAGTCTACATCTACAAATCCATGAATATCCAACACTCTTTCCAAACCTAGTCTTCCTTGGTAGCAAAAACCATAATCACTAGTGCCACACAAATACCTAAAAACCTGCTTCACTGCTATCTAGTGTTCGTTCCCTGGTTTTGACATAAAGCTGCTCAATACTTCCACTACATGTGCAATGTCTGGTCTCATATAGACCATTGCATACATCAAGCTACTGAATGCACTTGCATATGGAACATGGGACATGTCCTCTTCCTCTTCTTGTGTCTTGGGACACTGTTTAGTAGATAACTTCACACCTACAGGAATAGGAACCTTCACTGGTTTACTATCCTGCATATTAAACATCTACAATATTGTATCGACATACTTTGTATGGTTTAACCAAAGATTTCTTTTGTATGATCTCTTTTAATCTCCATGACCAAAATATAGTTCGCAGCACCAAGATATTTCATGTCGAATTTGGAGGACAATTGGGTCTTCAAATCCTGGATAATTTCTTTGTCATTTCCAACCAGCAACATATCATCCACATATAAGACCAGATAAATAACACGGTCAAAAATTAATTTAAAATACACATAATGATATGATTTTCTTGTGGTGAAGCCAAGTCCCTGTATAAATGTATCAAATTTCTGATACCACATCCTTGGTGACTGTTTTAACCCATACAAAGACTTCTTTAACTTGCATACTAGTTCTTTCTTAAACTTCACCACAAAACCTTCATGTTGCTTCATGTAGATCTCCTCTTCTAGATCCCTATGAAGAAATGCTTTCTACCTCATAATCAAAAGTAGCACCAACAAATAATAGCAATCTTATAGAAGCTACCTTGGCAATAGGAGAAAAAAAATCACCAAAATCAATTCTTGACACCTGGGAATAACCTTTCTCTACCAACTGAGCTTTACATTTCTCCACCTCTCCTTTTGCATTGGTCTTCTTCTTGAACACCCATTTGCTACCAATGGGTTTCCTTCCAGCCGACAACTCCACCAGATCCGAAGCCTCATTTTTGTGCAAAGATCCCATTTCATCAACCATGGCCTCTTTCCAGAGTTTTCCATCCTCTGAATCTGCTGCTCTCTTCAAAGTTCTTGGATCATCATCAGTAATAGATAAAGAAAAATTTGAACAGAAAGAAGATGGGCTATACCTTTCTCGTTGCCTTCTTTCTTGAACTGATCTTCTCAGACCTGGATTTTGTGGCTCTTCATCTTTCGATTCCTCCTCTGCTGTAGAGTTTGATTCTTCCTCCTTTAGCTCAAAATTTATCTTCTTAGGTTCCTTTGGTTGGACTTCATGTTTAATAACACCTTTCACCTCTTTGAACACCACATCTCGGTAGCACACAACATTCCTTGTTACTGGGTTCCAAAGCTTATAACCCTTTAAACCATCCTTATACCCAATAAAGATGCACTTTTTCATATTTACTATCCAACTTGGTTTGTTTCTCCTTTGGAACATGTACATATGCATCACATCCAAACACCCTTAGATGTTAAAGAGAGGGTTTCTTACCAGTCCATACCTCTTGTGGAGTTTTATCCTCCAACGCTGATGAACGTGATCTGTTGACAAGGTAACATGTAGTATCCACTGCCTCTACCCAGAACTCTTGTCCTAACCTGACACCACTAAGCATGCTTCTTGCCCTTTCCATCAACATCTTGCTCATTCTTTCTACAACTCCATTTTGCTGAGGTGTATATGGAGTAGTCTTCTACCTTGCTATACCCCACTTCTTACAATATTCTTCAAATTCCTTACTACAAAACTCTCCACCGTTATATATCCTCAGCACCTTTATCTTTTTCTCTGTCTAGTTTTGCACTAGAGCCTTAAATTCTTTAAACCTGTCAAAGACTTCAGATTTCTTCTTAAGGAAATATATCCATTTATTCCTTGAGAAGTCATCTATAAATGATACATAGTATACAAAATTACCCAGTGATGGAACCTTCACAGGTCCAAACACATCATTATGCACAATCTCTAATATATGTTTGGCCCTCTTACTACCAGAGGAGAAACTCACCCGATTCTACTTCCCATATACACAATTTTCACAAAAATCAAAATCTAGAGAGCTATTACTCATACCTTCTACCATACCTTTACCATGAAGTATTCGAAGGCCTTTCCTTCCAATATGTCCAAGCCTTTGATGCAACAACATGGTCTTCTCTCCAGAGACCACTAGATTTTCTGCTCCACTTTCAGGAATTTCAAAACTGTTGCACCCATCAATAACAATGCTAACTTGCAACTTGTATAGAGTTCCAATACCAACTCCCTGCATCAATATCAGTGCTCCCTGAACCATCTTGCAAGTATCCTTCTCGAACACTGTTTTTACACATACAACATCCAAATTGCTTATAGAAATCAGATTTTTGGCTAATTTAGGAATATCCAGGACACTTGGAAGTGTTTTAACCCTTCCACCTTGCAACTTCAACTTTATTTTTCCACAACCAATGACTCTAGCCTTCCTATCATCCCCTAAGAATACATCACCACCATTGTATTCCTCATACTCACACAACCACTCTCTCTATGGAGTGAAGTGAATGCATGCACCTTAGTTAATCAACCATGCCTCATGATCTACATGTGTAGTTTAAGAAGCCAAGTACACATCCCCACCTTCGTCTGACGTGATTTTCACCTCTACAGAAGGAGCATCATCAGATCCCTTTCCTTTATCAGGAGCTTTAGCTTTACAGTCCCTTTTGTAGTGCCCTTCTTTTCCACATTTCTAGCACACCACCTTTACAGGTTTTCCTGGAGATTTAGATCTCCCTCTAGATTTATATCTCCCACTCAATGACTTATTTTTGTTTTTGTTCTGGGACCCTCCTCATACAAATAAGGCATCACCATTCTGGCTCTCCATATTTTTCCATCTCATCTCCTCCGTCAGCAAGGATGAGACTATTTCATCGAATTGCAATAACCAAACTATCCCATAAATCTGGTAGAGAACACAACAAACTAATGCACTTATCTTCATCTGAAATTTTACTATCAATAGATGATAACTAACTTACCACAGTATTAAATGCATTTAGATGATCTGTCACCGAGTCTCCATATTTTATCCTCAGGTTATACAAATTTTTCCATAGGAACAATTTATGCACCAGAGACTTAGATTGGTCAAAGGTTCCTAACTTGTCCCACAATGCCTTCACCGTAGCTTCCCCTAATACATTCAACAATAATGAATCTGAGACACACAATCGTATTGTGCTCTTTGCCTTCTGATCAAACTTCTTCCATTCTTCATCAGGCACTCCCATTGGTTTAGTACGTGGATCTATGATGATCCACTGATCTTTATCCACCAACAGTTCCTCGATCTTGAGTTTCCACAACTCAAAACTTTCACCATTAAATTTCTCAATCTCTATCTTTCCAGTACTCACCATCATCTTTCACCACTAGAATCAATCTCGCAGATCTCCCTCTGAACAGGGTCTACCACAGGGCCGAGCTAAACCCCTTAGCGACAAAGGCATCCCCTTGAAGCCAAAATAGCTCTCATACCAAATGTAGGTTTTAACCCCGTATATAAATTACCTGCATACGAATTCTAGAACACATAAAATGAAAAATGTGAGAGCATAACACATAAAACACATATACACAGAGATTTTCCCCTGGATCCCAAAACCAAGACTACTAGCTTGATTTTTCATTATGTTCCTTTCAATGTTATAATACATATTTATACATGCTGAAGCATCTAATACCATGGACCAAAAAACCATCGCATCCAAAACCATGGACCGAAAACCATCGCGTCCAAAAACATGTGCAAACATCATGCACAAAACTGTAGGTGGGTTCACCCAACCTAAGATTGTCCAAAACCGAATTTTTCCAGGGCGCTGCCACGGACACCATAAAGTGGGTTTACCTGCACCCCTCAAACCCCCAATTAGCTATGTGGGCTGGTCGTGGAAATACTATAACACAACCCAACATTTCAATCCTTCTTTAGAAACTACAAATCCCAAGTAAATTAATTCTTCTTTCACGAAACTACATTTATTCAGATTTATCAATAGCTTCTCTTCTCGTAGAATTCTTAAAACCAATTTAAGATGCTCTAGATGTTATTCTTTACTTCTGCTAAAGACTAGAATGTCATCAAGATAAACAATAACAAACTTTCATGCATATTCCTTCAAGACTTCATTCACCAATCTCATGAACGTGCTAGGTGCATTACTGAGTCCAAAAGGCATCACTAACCACTCATACAACCCACTGTTTGTTTTAAATGCAGCCTTCAATTCATCTCCTTCTCTAATTGTTATTTGATGATATCCACTCTTTAGATCTATTTTAGTAAAATAATTTGAACCACTCAAACAATCCATCAAATCATCCATTCTTGTAAAACGAAATATTTACCTGATAATGATCTTGTTTATGGCTCTAGAATCTGTGCACATATGCCATTCACCTCCCTTCTTTAGACTGAGTACTATTGGCACAACACATGGACTAAGACTTTCTCTAGTTAGTCCCTTATCCATCAGTTCTTTCACTTGTCTTCCACCTTCTGCATTCTCTTGAGTTAATATGTATGCTACTTTATTTGGCAAACTCTCTCCTCGTATTAGATCAACATGATGACTAATACTCTTGTTTGGTGGCAATTCATTTGGAAAATCATCCACAGTAATATCAATGAAATCATTTAATAGTATTTTGATTTCTTCAGGAAAATCATCTAAGTTTATGGAGGTTAAAATTACCTTAGGTCTCCGTACAACAACAAAATGCATTTCTTCACATTTTCTTACCTCTTGCAGTAGCTCTTTTCCACTCATCAGCATAACACTATTTCCAGGCGTTCCTTTGACAGTGTTATCCTTCAATGATAGTAGTGTACATTTATCTCCATTTTTCTCCAGAGTATAAGTACTTTTCCTCCCATCATGAATAACTTTCTGATCAAACTGCCATGGTCTTCCCAACAATACATGGCATACATCCATTGGAATTACATCACACAATATCACATCCCTATATGTACCAATCTATATCTCGACCTTGCATTGTTCTGTCACAATGATCGAATGTCCTTTATGCAACCATGACGCTCTGAAAGGAGTAGGGTGTATTATATCAGTAATCCTAGCTTGTCCACCATCTCTATAGAAACAAGGTTATCACTACTTCCACTATTAATTATCACTTTACAAAATTTACCTTTGTTTTGCACATAGTTCTAAATATACTCTTCCTCTACACTAGTTCCTCAGTTTCATTCTCTACCTTCAACAATGCCCTTTTCATGAATAGGGATTCTCCTACTTCAGGGGATTCTTCCTTTACCATAAGTTGAGGTGTTTTTGTCTTTTCCTCAGCCATATTTACATTCCTTTAACTTTCTGGTTTATCATGAGGAAAATCCCACGACACATGTCTCCACTCTCCACACGTGTAACACTAAACATATGTTCCTTGGCCTCTTCATCTAGGCACAAATCTTCCTCTATTAGAGTATCCTCTCTATGGTAGTCTACTACTTGAACTTTCTACTTCTTACTGATGTTCATGAAACCTTGGTTTGGTAGTTCCTCTACCTCTTACTGAATTTCTCCCTTTATTCCTCTGACTTTGTTTTTTCAACATCTCCTCTTCTGCCTTCAAACCTACTTAATAGGCATCTTCAATACTCTTCAGACTCAGCAAGCTGATCTCATCCTGTATGTCATATCTTAAGCCATTGATATATCTGGCTACTTTCTCCATATCATCCTCTACATGTCCTACTCTAATACTCAATCTATAAAACTCATGTGTATTCTTTAATAGACATTCCCTTTTTCCTTAAATTCTGTAACTGTCTGAAAAGATTTAATTGATCATCTTTTGGCATAAATTTAACTTTCATTTTACTCACCATTTTATCCCATTTCTTGATATTTGACTTTATTTTTCTCATTTTGGATGTTTGTAGCTCATCCCACCAAATAACTGCATGACCCTTCAATTCGATAACTACAAACTTCACCTTCTTTTTGTCATCAACCTCTTCATAGTCAAAATATTTGTCCATTGCACTGATCTAATCCATTAACTCTTCTGCATTGAGACTCCCTTCATACACAAGAATTTCCACCTTTGGTTTTCCACCTACTTTAGCTAAGATCTTGATAACTTTGGTAGTTTCATTTTCCTCCTCTTCTTCTTCCTCCTGAGAAGATGCTTCTGCAACACTTTCAACTCCTTCATTAGGTGCTCTCCTCTGTGCAGTCTCCATTGTGTCCATCGTTATACGTTGAGATCTCCTCTAGCAGAACTGCATTTGCTTCAGGTCTTACTCGACCTATGCCATCTCCTCTCCTTAGTGGCATGGTTATTGCAGTCAACTCAATATCTGAGCTCTGATACCAAAAATGATGCAAATCGCCAATTGAATAGCAACTGAATAGCAATTGAATAGTAGCCGCAACTTAATAGTGTCACGATTCAACAAAAATCTATGATTGATCTGCAGTCAGATTGAACAACAATCAGATTGAACAACAATCCGCAATTGAATAGCAGTTGGATTGAACAGCAATCCATGATTGAAAAACAGTCGGATTGAATAGCAGTCTAGTGATTGAACAATAAGTGCGATTGAATAGCACTTCCTTGTACATCGTTGATCTCCTCTCCAGATATAACAATTGCCAGTGATATCGCATTACGGAACTTGTGCGACATCCTCGCCTCATTATAGACATTGGTTTATAAAAGTTCGGGTCTGAGTTTTAGACTTAAATCCTGATTACTTCATACCCAATATCCCTTGGATAATAGCATTCATTCAGATCCTATGGCTAGTGGCTTTCCATCTAACACACAATTTAAACATAGGCTTAGTCTCGCTGTTGACTATGACGTTAGCAGCTGACTTTACGATTGACAGATATAATTGCGTACGAGACTTCAAACCAATCGAACCCTTCTATGATCTTCTACCCCTGCTATTAACACTAATGACTACGATTAACCATAAACACTGAGATTAACCATTAAAACAAGAAAAACATAAGAATTACCCGGATGCACTTCATAACGTAGATACACGAAATAAACCGAGAGTTTCCACCAATATCACACACAGATGCACACTAAAACAAATTCATTCAGTGTAATAATAGTTACAATCTCGGCCTCTTTACTAGATTACAACAAATTAGTAGACATCTGTTTCAATCTCAACACCCTCTCTATCACACCACTTTCACTTCTTGCTCAATCCTCCATCATCTTAGTTAATCCTTCTACATTACATTTTTTCTTTTTTATGATTCGAATCCTACTCTAACTGTATGAACAACTCAATCTCTATTTTAAACAATCTAATAGTCAAATCTCTATTTTCAAGCTCCACTACACACCTACGCTAATGACTTATCCTTTAATCTAAAATAAGACAATTTCCTAACTATTACAATAATGAGTTACATTTCATATTTGAGAGATCCAACCCTTTCAGTTAAAATGAACTTTTGACCACTCAAGTAAGTGAAATTCAACTCTTTTGGCCACAACATGTGAACAAACCTTCACATTGCTGGGTAAGTCTAGATGCTCCTACGTCACAAACATACCATGTTAAATAAATCAACTAGATGACATAATCAAACACTCAAACATCAAATTGATGACAGAGTCAAACACATACCTTAATGTCACGATCCTAACCATCTACATGGGCCAATCCAATTTAGCATGATACATATAACATCAACATCTTAATGCAATAGCCGTAATTATTAAATAACATATAACAAAAAAAATTAACATATGACATGCTCATCAACAACATATAATATAAGGATCAAGTTAACTATCATAAAAAAACACTAGAAATGCATACAACCACAAGTTACTATCATTCATGACTATCTGACACATGTGCATATGAATACACTAATCAACAAGAATTTATCATACATGTAGCCATAATAATAATAGAATGACAAGCATATCAGTAATGCTAATTCTTATAACAAACATTAACCAACATACCTGCATGCCCACCATACAAACTTGTATGATGATCTTCTCTTACCTTGGAAGTCCATTATTGCAACTTCACATTAATGATATGCATCTCTAGTTCTATCTCAACCAAAACATTAGCATCATAACATACCAATATCATAATGATTACTAAATTGCATACATTGAACTCACAATGCATGTTTGAGCCACCATACATGAATAACCATAACGACGATAGTGCATGCATAAAAAATTCATATACAACCATACAATCATGATGACACATCCCACAACCACACCGTCAACCTTCACATGAAGACATCACTAAAACCATGATCAACATGATGCAAATGCAACAAGAACATGGACTACAAGCATAACGAACACATATGAAACCGACGTGAATGCATGACAAACACCCCACCCATCTAGTTTGAGGGGTGAGCCATGCTTTGATACCACTATGTGGCATCAGATATGACCCAAAGAGAATGTAACTCGCTGTGATACCACTTTGTCGTATTGGATATGACCCAAAGAGAGCATAACCCACTATGGTACCACTCTTTGGTATCAGGTATGACCCAAAGAGAGTGAAACCCACTCTGATACTAGTCTGTGATATCATATATGACCTAAAGAGAGTGCAAGCCACTTTGATACCACTTTGTAACACCCTCTCCCACATCTACCCAAGTAACATGTCAAACTAGGTAAACATGCGATGAGAAGTTACTATGGTATGATTCGAGTCCCTATGTGCCAGTCAAGGAAGTGGAACCAGTGGAACACATCACACAGACCTTCCACATCAACAATAGAACCCCCAAGAGCCATCCTGACCACTCAATGATCCTTTTAGGAAATAAATTTCATAGTGGAAAAAAGATACATTTGCAAAAACATCAACAAGGAACTGGACCCCTACTAGCCATGGCAGGCATTTTGTTAAACATGTCATAGACATGAAATATAGGTGCCATTGTTGCAACCAACTTCACCTTCGCAGGTGCTACAAAATTAAGCATTGATTATTTGATGGACGAGAAGAAACAATTGGCAAAATTGCAACCTTCTAGCCAAGATGTTGAACAACACTGAGCATAGTTATAAAACGTAGCTCCTGCAAAACTCTATCTAGAAGAACCAAAGGCAGTAATAATTCGTGAAGTATCAACACCAGGAGTGACCACTTAGAGACTTTAGAAGAGCTTGTTACAGTGCATGAGCCAATTGTCCACTTGCATGCATTGTAGTAGAACTGTAAATATTATGGCATAACTATCAAAGTTGTGTAATCATCTATTGGTGTAGTGCATAAATGGTCAATGCGATACAAAGGGGCACCACTTCAATTGGAAAAGAAGTCAAGGAAAGAGGAAAAGATAGATAAATGAAAGGTTCAAATGCTCATCCAGAATAAAAATTAGCTTTCGTTGTTCACTGCTAACACCTAGGACTCATATGCATGATTCTACAATATCTTACACTTTTTGGTGAAATCATACATAACGCCATTAGTTAGGTCACTTACATAGACCAAATGTATGAGTCAGGTCAAGTAAGATATTGAAGAATACTTGGAACATTTGAGACAAGTAACAATCAAGGAATATCTTGAAGTAAACAGACAGAATATGCACAAGTACATTGGTGACCTTGTCAAAATTAATATGATGTTACTCATGCTTAAGAAGGAAAAACAACCCGCTTCCAAATCAGTGTACCAAGATGCCGTGGAGGGCAAAGTTTTCTTCTAGACTGACACCATTGCACAATTTGCGGATTTCATCAAGTATTATAAAGCTTGGCACTGTTAGATGTCTGTGAAACATAAAGTGGAAGTTGTTTAGCTCGAGTTTCCCCAAACTCAAGCTTAGATGTTTTGTCTTATTAGGTTGCGTAGTTGGTTGTACACAATTTTTTCCTATATGGGTATGAGTATATTGTAATATTCTTTGTAATTAATTTGTAAGTGGAATTGCAAGTGTCAATTGTGGACTATGAAGATTCATGTTGTAAAGATGTTGAAGATACATCTTGTAGAGAATTTGAAGAGTCTTGAGCAAAGTCCAAGAGTCACAAGGGGAAGTGAATAGCCACCCATTTTTTTATAAATATACCCTTATAATCATGTAAATGGACTATGGGGAGTCAAGCTTTTAGCTAGGCTTAAGCTTATAATCAGGGGACTGGGAGTTTTTTGAGATCCTTGTCTTCTCCATAGCATAGAAGGAGTATCCTTCTTTCAAGGAACAAGTATAATTCATGTTCCACCATTGGGGCTAGTGGTTAGTCAATGGTATATGTATGATTGGAACTTTGACTTTAATAAAATCTCAAAGCTAACACCTTTTCATGCATATGTTGTGAATATAGTAGGACTATTCTTGTTATGTTTGCAATGTATGTTACTTCACTTATGCTTGTGCTTATGAACTATTTCATTTGCATTAGTACGAATCCTAATGAATGTGTGTTGTTATATAATTCCATCGTTGTTAACTTGTGAATTGTTTTTGTAGATTAGCTTGTGATGTATTTATGCTTGTGTGTTCTTTTCAAATTGCGTACTATTATAGGCTTATAAGGGACTCACTCATTTTTTTGTAATGTGTTAGAACCTTGCATGCATCACACTTAACCTTTCGCAGAGTCATACACTTGTTCACCAAAGTCATGATTACACCACCCTATGCGTTATTGTAGCCAGGGAACATCATTTAAACCCACTGCATCCACAACCAGGTCATATTTTAGATGGGACTCCTACACCAAATGATTTTAGGTATAATTGGGACTTCATATTAGGAAGATCCCCTTAATGTTGGTGGGTCCAACACTATCAATAGGTTATTAATACCTACATGGATCATAGGAGGAAGAATGAAGAAGGGATAAGCACAAGGAGACAGAATCCAATAAAAAGTAGTGGAATGTTCATAACAACCACTAAAACGATTGTGATATAGATGGTCACACAATGTTCGAGTGATACAAAGTTGATACAGATATTGACTAGAAGAACCAAAAAGAGGAGATGAAGAAGGAAACTATCATTATTACATATTGAACTAGTTAGGTGGAAATAAGTTCAGACAGGGATAGTAAGATGATCAACACATTAGTGCAAAAGGTAGTGTATCTAATTATCCTTCAACGATAGGGAGAGAAGGATATGACTAATGTCTTCACATATGAAGATATAGGCCAAGAAGACAAAAATTGATTCTCGATTCAAGTCAGGATCACATGTGAATCTATAGTAGTATATATAGACAAAAAACTTGAATTGGATGTTCATGACCATGTTATCCCATATCCATTGTGATGGGATAACAAAGAGGCGGAGATAAAGGTAACTAAATAGTCTGAAATTAAATTTTCCATCAATATTGATTTTCTTGATGAAGTAGAATTTGATGCATTTCCATGTGATGTATGCGTAGTTGTGTTTGGGTGTGACATCATTTTTATTACCTGAAATTATGTAATGTAATTAAGAACATATAATGTTATGGTTCACCCATTGATGTTATCATGTCAAACACTATTATTTGATGCAAACTGTTATGAAACCAGCTCAAGAAAAGATAGAAAAGATAGATCAACGCCTTAGAATTCAGCCTCTTCGAGGGGGCAACCTCCTTTACATTACATAAATGAACAATTCTTGGATGATACAAATGAAAATACCTCGTTTCTATATATAGGAGTCTAAGGGGTCATAACATAATCAGAGCTGACATAACAATAATAATGTAAGGGCACAATAATAACAATAGTGGGCTTCTATGGGGCACAATAGTAACAATATGGGCACTACATGGGTACATCGATATAATAAGGGGGTTGTACTAATAACAATAAGGGTTTATACTAGTAGTATAGGGGCCTAACATGCCCCTCTCCTTCAGAAAGCGTTGTCCTCAACGCTTGAGTAGTTCTTGATGCTTTTGTATAAATTTATTTTCCTCCCATGTGGAATCTTCAGCGGGTAAGTTCTTCCACTTGATCATATACTCTGAAATTGATCGATTTCGTAGCTATCGGGTTATTGTTTCTATGACTGCTGCAAGTTCCAATATGATTTTTCCTTCCTCTTCAATTTCTAACAATATTGTTTGAATTGGGATCTTTTGAAAGTTTTGAATAAGTGGCCATACTTCTTCATCCTTCTTCCATTCATCCCTTGCTTCATTTATCCAATCTAGTTGGATAATAGAAATAGCACAAAACAGTGCTTCCACATCCTCATCCTTGAAGAGTCTTCCCATTCGGTAAGGTCGCCATTTTTTAAGTGCATGTAGTATTGCCAACATTTCCTTCTCATAAATAGCTTGCTTGAGACATGGCAATAAAAATACCCAATCACCTACATCAAAACATTTTCACTATGATGTTGATCTACCTGTTGTTTAATTTGATTTTGCACCAAAGTGGCATTATCCTTTAAAAGTTGGAGAACTTGTTGTTGATGCTCAATGTGATCTTTCATTGCTTGAACCTTTTTCTTCTTGATATGTCCTTCTATCTCTAGAGTTTGAGGAGTGGTAATTTCTTCCAATCCTTTACAAGATATGGCCGGATTCACTTCTTGATGCTCGATCTGATCTTTCACATCTTGAACATTTTTCTTCTTAATATGTCCTTCTATCTTGATAGTTTGAAGAGTGGTAATTTTGAACAATGAATTACAAGATATGGTTGGATTCATTTCTTCTTTTGCTATGTGATATTTCACTTCTTGCACCTTTTTCTTCTTGATATGTTCTTCTATCTTGAGAGTTTGAGGAGCGGTAATTCTTGCCAATGCTTTACAAGATATGGTATGATTCATTTCTTCTTTCTCTGGGGTGGGGTCCTGGAATATATCCTCTTCTTTTGATGATTCTTGATCCTTTTCCTCCTCCTCTTCATATTCTATGTAAAATAATTTCTTCTCAGCACACTTATGACCATTAGTGCATTTGCTATCACAATTGTAACAAAGCCCTTTTTCTCTTTTTTCTTCCAATTGTTGTGGTGTAACCCTTGTAGGTTGTGAAAGGCTAGGAGAAACAACACTTCCATCTTTATAGTTGTGAGGGGTATGCTTCCTGGTTTTCATAATTTTGCTTTCCAATATGTCACAAAGCCCTTTTACTCTTTCCAATTATTGTGGTGTTGCTCTAAAGAAGGTGTTGCTCTTTGTATCCTCATAATGTGCTATCATTTCCTCCGTGAAAATTGACCACGTAACACGTTTTTTACGAGAACAAAGCCTTTATACCATAAAAATTGATCTGGTTCTAAATATGAAGATGCAATACATACCTTCTGTAATAGTGGTACACCATGTAGATCAAAATATTGCTCCATCTGACGTATCCAATTTACCGGATCCTTACCATCAAACTTCCTCATCTTGCTTTTTCTTGATTTTAGGAGCTCAATCTTGAAATGACTGTAACTCTATACATTCAGATCTTTAAGCTCTGAAACTATGACCTGTAGTAGTCCTCTGTGTCCTCTTTCCAACGCCAATAGTCTGACCCCAATTGGATTCTCCAATGAAGACTTATGCCAAATCTCTCATAGTGACCTGATTATAGACTGATTCACTAGAGCGAACTTGTACGACGTGCCACGAGTCATTGTTTCTACCTTTGGATCTGAAAAATGCATACACGAAACTAAATTCCATTCTCTTTTTGTTCCTTTTGACAAAATTTCATCCGATCCCCAGAGAGAAAGTTATGTCGATTTTCCCCCAGTCACCTGTTTGGAATGTAATTCAGGAGTCTGCCAAAAGACCAACTTCCTCAGATCATATCTCTGCAAATGTCACGTGAAAAGCTCTGAAATTCGGACCCAAGGTTCATTGCGATTTCTTCTCAAATGGGTTTTTTTTGTGACTTCTCAAACGTCATAGAAAACAAGTTATAGCGAAAATTCCATGATGACCTGTTTGGAGCAGCGAAACCCTAGAATCCAAAGCTCTGATAGATAGATCAACGCCTTATAATTCAGCCTCTTTGAGGGGGAAACCTCCTTTACATTACATAAATGAACAATTCTTGGATTATACAAATGAAAAGACCTCCTTTCTATATATAGGAGTCTAAGGGGTCATAACATAATCAGAGCCGACATAACAATAATAATGTAAGGGCACAATAATAACAATAGTGGGCTTCTATGGGGCACAATAGTAACAATATGGGCACTACATGGGTACATTGATATAATAAGGGGGTTGTACTAATAACAATAAGGGTTTACACTACTAGTATAGGGGCCTAACACAAACAATATTACCCCAAATTTTATTTGTATTAATAAAAATGCTAGATCTAAAGAAAGGGGACAACCAATAGATCAAGGTGCCTTGACAAGGGGGGAAACTTGACTTAAGAGGAAAAATATAGCTTAGGTAAATATTTTCCTTCGTTGTGATGGCTAATCTTACAAAGAAGTTGAAAGGTTGGGAAGATCAATGGTGAATATGTGATTATAAAAATAAGATGGACAAGAAATCAAGGGGTACTTCCTCTTAGTTCTTAAGATTCAAGTTTTTCTTTCTTCTATTACTCTATCATACCTCTCTCTTCCAAATAGAAAAATTGATTTTCAAAGAGGTTTGGTGATAGAAACTAGAGAGGTTAAGATCTTATGGCTGGTTAATGGTTGTTAGTGAAAACTTACATGATAAGAAATGAATGTGTGGAAAAACATTTTATTTGTACTAGATGGCTATGAGCACTGGGATTCTAGAGATTAGTGAAGGAATCCCCTATGATGTTAAAACTTGCATTATCATTTTTGAGTTTCTATGGCCCTAGTGATGGAATGGAAAGCTTGAACATTTAGATTATTTCTTATATTTGTAGGAGTGTGGATTTCACTATTTATGTCAAATATAGTACAAAAATTGTGTCCTAAATCCCTAGGTTTATTTATTCCCTCAAAGAGTCAAGATATGGATTTTTGATGGCCATATATGACAAATACTATAACGTAGGTGGGCCTATTATTGGGTTCTAGATTGTAAAATATTTGACTAAAAATATGTATTAAAGTTTGTAACAACATTGGTTAAGGAAGATAGGCTTCCTAAATTCTTATTTAAATAATTCATGTTGACGCTTATGCTATAACATTTATTCTATAATGTTCTAGAAGTTCAAACATGGATCATGGTGAGAAGAAATTATCTTGATATCATGTTCCAATTTTCAAATATTGGGTCACAAAATTCTAGGAAATATGATCAGAGGAAGTTGGAATTCCTAATGTATATTTAAATATGTCATGTTCGTATTTTTCTATAATTTTTATTTTAGGAGGTTCGAAAAGCTAAAAATTGGACCATATTAAGGGGAAATCCTACTGACCATTAGGTCCAAATTTCAAATCTTGAGTCACTATATTTTAGAATATATGAACAAAGGGATTCAAGATACTTGGAAATTCCTAAAATCATGCATCAAACATATCATGCTGGTATTCTTCCTATAACTTTTCTTTTGGGAGGTTCTACTAGCTAAAACTTGGACCATAGTGAGGGGATATCCCATTTATCATCTTGTTTATATTTCAAACCTTAGGTTTTGAAATTTTAGGAGATATGTCAAAGGAAGTTGAGCTTCCTCGATGCTCCAAAAACCATGCAACAAATAGCTATGATGTTATTTCTACTATAATTTTTCTTCTGGGAGATTCCGGAAGTTGAAATATGGACCATAGTGATGTTGAAAATAATACTAAGAGGGGGGGGGGGGGGGGGTGAATCAGTATTATCAAGTCAAATAATCCTTTTTAAAAACCAAGTTGTATCTGCTACTTCAGTCAATTCAACCTGCGTATATACGCAACTATTCGGGAGTAAACCATCGTACACAGAGAAAACTTTTAATTTACTTGAACTTTAGATGATGTTTGTTAATATGAGATGCAACATCAAATAACCAATAACCAGAGATAGTAAAATAGAGCAGAAAGGCAATCACACACAAGAACACCAGATATAAGGTGGAAACCCAATGTGGGTGAAAACCACCTGCTGCAATTCGTCTCTATCTTTACTTAAATTATAAACTTCTATTTACAATGTACTGGTGCAGTCCTTTACCAGTACGGAGGCTGCAACTTGCAGAGAGCTACAACTCTCTCTCGTTTTCCAGCTCTCCTGGAAGGGAGCTACAACCCCCTTAGCTCTTGCATTAGCCAAGATACTAGTACATAGGTGCTGGCCTACAGAAGGCTACAACCTTCTCTTTCTTCCAGGGACCACGTTTCATCAATTTTCAGACTGGATCCATGAACATCAAACAGTTATCAAGAAAATCTTCATCAACCAAACCCCTTTTCACCAACTAGATCTGAAGTTAAGTAGATACTCCTCTGCCAGCTATACCCAAACACAGTACCAGAAACCACACAACAGAACCCAGAACATAGCAGCAATAAGCAGAAACAACTAGATCACAACTTAAAGCATATACGCAATTTCAATAGTCTGCCACTTGCGTGCATACGCATTTGCGTATGGAACAACCTACGTATACGCGCCTTTACTTCACCTAAACTGCGTGTATACGCGCCCTCACTTTACTGAACCTGCGTACAGATCTATAAAAGACAACACGCTCTTCCAGATATTCAATCACTAATTAACCCAGATTATCAAACTTATAGATCAGACAAGCGCCACATCTAGTAGGTCAAAATCATACAAAGATACTATCATTCAAGCTTAAAGATTATGACCCATGAATAGAACTTATCCTTCCTTTTTCCGCTAAGGTTCCTCCTTCCTTCAGATCCAGATTTGCATCACCACCCAATATACCAGCTCTAGCACTTTGTCAGATCTTCAAAAATAATTCAAATGGTAATTTGTCACAAGATCTCCTTCCCCTTTTATAGTCTTAGGCCTTCCCCAATACCATGGTCCAAAACCATAACATTTCAGTACCATGAACTCAAAACTAGGGATCGACACATCTGACGTGACGCCATGGTCTAAAACATAGGTTCATGTTGCAAGATATAACTACCATGGACCAAAAGGATGATCACCGACATATACGCGCTTTTGTAATGTATAACCCGCGTGTATACGCGCCTTAGTCTAGATGAACCTGCGTACATGACTTTTTCTACTTTCTGAGTGCCTGAACTGAGATCTGTTACCAAAGAAGGTTTCCATCGAGGACAACACCTATGCCATAGCCCCAAACCTGTGCCATAATGGCAACAATCTCCCCCTTTGGACTTGATGGCAACACCAAGATCCATGATCATTCTCCCCCTTTGTCATCAAGGGCAAAGGGTTGTGCTCCCCCTGAGTACATGCTGAAATCTCTGACCTGCTGCACTGACGATGCTCCCCCTGACTGTAGCCAAGATCTACAAAAATATGTTCTTTAAGAAGAACCAAGAATTATGCAACAATACAAGAACTTCCTATCACCAAAAGACTTAGTACATACATCCATCACCCAACCAAGTGGGGATCATCCATCCAACCGAGTGGAATACATAAAAAATTTACATATGATGACCAAATACATTACTTCTTCATCCCAGGCATAGTGGGGAAACCAATATAGGCCATTACATGACCTTGACATCATATAAGAAAGAGATACATGACAAAAACATGACTTATAAAAGTCATCGGCAACTGATAGCAGTAGCAACTGACAATCATCATTCAGAACAGCAACCAAGATTTCCTTATGTTTTCTTTCTGCCTTTGTTCCACCTGAAATCAACAATAGCTATGAACTAGAACCAAAAGCTTCTAAAATAATGCCAACAATGCATAATTATAAGATTATCTGCTGCCCCTGAACCTGTGCCGGATGGTCTCTGTCAGACCCACATCTGAATATTTGTAACCAAAGCCTGCTCCTTCTGATATCCATCAAGCCTCCATATACGCGACTTTCTCTGTAAATACCAGTGTATGTACGTGGATACTCTTTATCAAACACGCGTACACCCACTTTTCTCTAAAAACTGATAAGATTTAGCAGCAAGATGATACATCAACAACTCCCAACTTCTGACTGAGATATTCAAAAGTCTCCCTAGGCAGTGGTTTGGTGAAAATGTCAGCAACTTTTTCCTTGGAAGGGACATACTTCAATTTGACCTTTTGTTCCAACACTTGTTCCCGAAGAAAGTGATACTTGATTGGTATGTGCTTGGCCTTTGAATGCATGACAAGATTTTTTGAAATGATGATTGCACTTGTATTATCACATAAGATGGGGATAGGTGGTGTACAAGTGATTTGAAAATCCTGCAAGGTCTGCATCATCCAAAGGAGTTGAGTGCAACAAGATGAAGCTGCCACATATTCTGCTTCATCTGTAGATAAGGCAATTGAACTCTGTTTCTTGCTGAACCATGACACTAATCTGGAGCCCATAAAGAAAGCTCCACCACTTGTGCTCTTCCTGTCATCCACGCTTCCAACCCAATCTACATCTGTATAAGCATGAAGTGTGAGATCTGTATCTCTAGGATACCATAAGCCATAGTTTTGAGTCCCTTGAAGATATTTGAAAATTCTCTTCACTGCTTGAAGATGAGTTTCCTTTGGATTTGCCGGAAATCTCCCAACTATTCCCACTGCATGCATGATGTCTGGTTGGGTACCTGTCAAAGTAAACTTCCAATCATAGACCTACAGGTTGGTTGATGCACAGCTGCTGATTCATCATTTGCATTGAGACTGCATCCTGTAACCATGGGGGTACATACTGGTTTTGCATCTTCCATGCCATATTTCTTCAAAATCTGTTTGAAATACTTGGTTTGAGATAAAAAGATTCCTCCTTGTTGTTGGATTTGCAAACCAAGGAAATATGTCAGTTCTCCCAGCAAGGACATTTCAAATTCTTTCTGCATGACCAAGGCAAAGCTTTGACTCATATCTTCTTTATTGCTACCAAAAATAATGTCATCTACATACACAACAAGTATTAGCAATTTGTCATTTTCAACTTTTATATAAAGATTGCTATCTGCCGATCCTTTTGAAAAACCTTGTTGACGAAGATATTTGTCCAAATGATAGTACCAAGCCCTTGGAGCTTGTTTGAGCCCATAGAGAGCCTTTTTCAATCTGCATACAAGATTTGGATCATTACCAAAAATGAACCCATCTGGTTGTTCAATGTATACTTCTTCTTCCAAGTCTCCATTCAGAAAGGCTGATTTCACGTCCATTTGAAATACTTTGAAATTTTGAAAAATTGAGAGAGCAAGGAACATTCGGATGGCCTCAAGTCTTGCAACAGGAGCAAAGGTTTCTTCAAAGTCTATTCCTTCTTGCTGCGCATACCCTTTACAAACAAGTCTGGCCTTGTTTCTAATTACTTCTCCATTTTCATTCAATTTATTTTTGAAGACACATTTTGTTTCGATAACATTCTTATCCTTTGGTCTAGGAACCAACTCCCAAGTGTTGTTCTTTTCGATCTGCTCAAGTTCTTCATCCATTGCTTTCACCCAACATTCATCTTTCCATGCTTCTTTCACATTTTGTGGTTCAGTAGAAGAGAGTAATGCCAAATAGCTTGAAGCTTCCGCAAGTGTTCTTCTTGTTTGTACACCTGCTTCTTTCTGCCCCATAATCAGAGATTCTGGATGATTCTTATGAACATATCTGGATGGAGTCTTTTCTTATATTCTTGTTTGCTCCTCTGGTTCTTCCTGAGGTTCTTCTTCTTCATCATTCTGTCGTTGAGGGTATTCTTCATCTTCTTGGATGTCTTCATGATGTACTTGTCTAGGAATGTATCCCTTCTCATCAACCACTACATCAATGCTATCAATAATTCTGCCAAGTCTTTTATTGTAGCATTTGTATGTTTTGCTATGTGGAGAGTAACCAAGAAGAATGCCTTCATCTGCTCTAGGTTCAAGTTTGCCAAGCTGCTCATCAGTATTCTTGATATAGCATTTGCTCCCAAATATTTTTAAGTGCTTTACCGAAGGAGTCCTACCATTCCAGAGCTCATGAGGACTTTGAGTGCTGTTCACCTGGACATTTGTTTTGTTGAGAATAACAACCGCAGCATGTGCAGCTTCACCCCAGAAAGTTGCAGGAGTTCCTGACTCATCAAGCATTGCATGAGCCATTTGTTGGACTGTTCCGTTCATTCTTTCCACAACTCCATTTTGCTGAGGAGTTCTTGCTGTAGAGAATTCTTTTCTTATCCCATGTTCTTCACAGAAATCGAAAAATTCATTTGAAGTAAATTCCCCACCTCTGTCAGATCTGAGGCACTTAATTTTGTGACCTGATTGTTTTTCAGCCATGGCTTTGAAGGATTTGAATTTTTCGAATGCTTCATCTTTGTGCTTCATGAGTCCTAACCAGACAAACCTGGAGAAATCGTCAATGAACAATATCAGGTATTCTTCTCCTCTCGGTGTTCTTTTACTGAATGGACCGCATGTGTCTGTATGAACTAGCTCAAGAGGCATGCTAGCTGATCCTTCTTTCTCTGGAAAGTTAGTTCTGGTCTGTTTTCCAAACTGACATGATGTGCATATGGTGTTGTCAGGAATTTTGATATCCGGAAGATCTCGAACTGCCTTATATTTACATGCTTTCCTTAGTTGTGAAAAGCTTAGATGTCCCAACCTCCGATGCCATAACCAGTGCTCATCATTCTTGCTCAGGTAGCATTGTTGTTTTCCTTCTTCAAATATGTACAGATTATTTGGAGTTCTCTTGCCTTTGATCACTGTTTTACCTGTATCAAGATCGCGAACAATACATCCATTTGATCTGAATATTACCTCGGTTCTTTGATCACACATCTGACTGATGCTCAGAAGATTATGTTTTAATCCATCAACATACAAAACATTTCCAGCCTTGACTTGTTCTTTTAACTGAGCAACACCCTTTCCTTTTATGGTAGCTGGAGTATCATTTCCAAAAGAAACCTTCTTTCCTTTTTCTATAGCAGAATATGACTCAAGTTTTTCTTTATCA